>JAECUM010024726.1:0-50928 GCA_016617855.1 Megalonaias nervosa
CTGTTTATAATCAAAGATCATAATCATGTTCTGTGCTATTCGTTATCCAAAATGTGCTCTAATAACTGTTTCACTGGGAATGCCACAACACAGGTTCCTCTTTTATACAGTGCTTCTCCTGTGATCAAGTTTTTGAAAAGTGTGGAGATCAGTCTATTATATGTCTGGTAAAGATTCTGAAAAGTGTGGAGATCAGTCTATTATATGTCTGGTAAAGATTCTGAAAAGTGTGGAGATCAGTCTATTATAAGTCTGGTAAAGATTCTGAAAAGTGTGGAGATCAGTCTATTATATGTCTGGTAAAGATTTTGAAAAGTGTGGAGATCAGTCTATTATATGTCTGGTAAAGATTCTGAAAAGGGGGAACATTCCTATCTCTGAAAAGTGGCGAGTGGGCCTTTTATCTGTCTGGTAAAAGTTTGGATAAGTGGGGGATATGCCTATTATCCATCTGTTAATGTTTTTGAAAAGTGGTGGGATGGGCCTGTTACCTGTCTGGTAAAAGTTTAGAAAAGTGGAGGAATGGGCCTGTTACCTGTCTGGTAAAAGTTTAGAAAAGTGGTGGGATGGACCTGTTACCTATCTGGTAAAAGTTTAGAAAAGTGGAGAGATGGGCCTGTTACCTGTCTGGTAAAAGTTTAGAAAAGTGGCGGGATGGACCTGTTACCTGTCTGGTAAAAGTTTAGAAAAGTGGAGGAATGGGCCTGTTACCTGTCTGGTAAAAGTTTAGAAAAGTGGTGGGATGGACCTGTTACCTATCTGGTAAAAGTTTAGAAAAGTGGAGGAATGGACCTGTTACCTGTCTGGTAAAAGTTTAGAAAAGTGCTGGGATGGACCTGTTACCTGTCTGGTAAAAGTTTAGAAAAGTGGAGGAATGGGCCTGTTACCTATCTGGTAAAAGTTTAGAAAAGTGGAGAGATGGACCTGTTACCTGTCTTCTAGAAGTTTTGAAAAGTGGAGGAATGGGCCTGTTCCTCTGGTAAAGTTTCTGCAATGTTGGGAATGAGCCAATCATATCGCTGATGCAGTTTCTAAAACTTGGGGCTTTGGCCAACCAAATGTCTGGTATGTTGTTTTTTTTAAAAGTGACAGATGGTCCTACTATCTGAAAAAGTTTCTGAAAACTGGAAGTTGGGTCTATTACCTGTAAAGCCTTCTAGTTATGTCATGTATGAAGGCATAAAAAAACATGAGTCACTCAATGGGACTAACGCTCTACTGGGTGAAAAGAATTTCCAGGAATTCAAGATAAGACCATTTCTTCCTTTAAACTGCTGATTGCTGAAACCATCTCTGATATTCTTCAGTGATAACGAAGATTTTCAAATTAGCTTCTGTGATGCACATATCTTAAGTCAGATTGGCACCATTTCATTTAGGACAAAATGGACATTGAAGTCTTTTGGTGAAAACCCGATGAGATAATGATCATCCATTTAGAGGCAGTAGTAAAAAGATTAAGCCAGTCACCATGGCTGCCATATCAGATAATGATAATAATAATAATAATAATAATAATAATAATAATAATAATAATAGTAATGACTTAATAGAGCGCTAAAAAGTTCCAAATGCTTTACAATGTTAAGTCAACACATAAGGGCATAAGAAAAGTTTGAATATAACAACATGAAACATATAAATGGGTTTACAAAAAACCCTAAAAACACTAAATGAGTTTACAGTACAGTTTCAATCTAAAATTAATGACAATGAAGGAATTCAAATTTGTTTTTGCTGGTGGAAAAGATGTGTCTTGAGATACTCTTGAATGTAATCAGTCTATTTGTGTCTGAGATTAAGAGGCAGTTCATTCCAAATAGCTGGGCCATGATATGCAAATGAATGTTGTCCATAGGACTCGGTTTCTACCTTAGGAATATTAATACGAGTGTCAGATGATGAGCACAGGATTCTAACAGGAGTTTACATATGGATGAGATTGGAGAGGTATTTCCAACCAGGGGCAGTCAACAAATTATAACAGAAAAAAAGAATTTGTGGTTGATTCTACTGTGAACAGGTAGCCAATGGAATTGGTGAAGAAGTGGGGTGGTACGATCAGTTCTTGGTTCTCTAAGAATGATCCCAGCTACAGTGGTTTTTTTGCTTTTCAAGCAGACACGGTGGCAGACAAGAAAAAAAAAAGAGTTACAACTGTCAAGTCTACAAAGTACTAACAAACAAACAAGGGTTTTTGTGGCATCAACAATTAGAAGATAGTGAATAGTACTGATGCAACTCAGCTCCAGGTATGCTGCTCTGCAAATATTCAGGAACAAAGCTGGTGCAGTGAGAGGGAGTAATCAGAAGTAACACCCAGATTTCTAAGCGATTGTCTAAATTTAATGGGAGCGTCAATGATATTGATTCTGGTAAATGTTGGGTTGGAGAAATTCTTTTTGAGGCAACAAGCATGCCTTCAGTTTTATCATATTTATTTGAAGCTTATTACACCTAATCCAAGACTTATCATCAGAGACACAATTCTCTATCAGGTGTATGAGTGGTACCATTTTCTTTTAGGAACAACTTGAAATCATAAGAAGTCTGCTGGTGAAAACCCCATTTTGATATACCATCCATTTGGGAGGAGTAGAAATAAAAATAATTTCAAGATAACTACTATGGTGGCCATACTGAAGGTTAGCCATTTTCAATAATGGCCAACTAGAAACCATAAGGACTCTTCTGATGAAAACCCCGATGCCAAAATGACTTTCATTTAGGAGAAGTGGAAACAAGATTTTCAAGATGGGCTCTCACTGGAAGTCCGATCAGCGTCACTTTAGGATCAACAACACATTGCAAGTCTTTAGTGAAAACCCCATGCTGATATGACTGTTCACTAGCAGCGACAACAAGATGTTCAAGCTGACTGGTTGAATTACTGATGATTTTATGGCACACCAGCACTGTAAATGTTACATGATAAAGATTTATGTATCAAAATGGTTTATCACCAATGAGCGATAAAGTATAAAACACGATAATATAAATGAAGGTTCCCAATCAATGGGAGATATAATGGTGTGCGCAAATCGCAACCAGACAATGAAGGTCAAACCTAGGCAAGCAACAGGTTTAAAAAAACATAATGGAGTTGCAAACATGCTATATTTTAGAATAAATGTTCCCTTCCTTCAAGAAATTTAAAATACATGGGATGTGATGAACATTGAGATAACAACTGCATGTAGGTTGCGATCATGTGTAGGTTGAGATCAAAACAATCTATCATAAAATGCTTCATGGTAAATGGTTCACTGCAAGAAACACTCAGGTGGGTCCTTTGCCCTTTAATATGTAGGAGTGATTATATAAGTTTGACTAATTCTAATTCGTGCAACGACTACTCCATCCTTACGGATGGTTCTGTTGGAAGGAGGCCATTCGACTAATGTAGGTTTGATCACAAGGAGCTTTGTCATTGACAGCATCATTCTATTACGCCTGCCAATCACTTTGATATCAAGTTTAAAATCAGTGTATGGTATTTTAAAATCAGATGCTTGTAGATATGGGGCCATTTTAACAGTGTCATCTGCTCTCTCATTGTCTTTAATACTGACATAGCTGGGTAATCAACAGTATTACTATACTGTTAGATTTACACAGCTCTGGTGTGTATCCTGAGAATGTAGGTCAATAATGGGTTTTCCAACTTCAAATGTATACTGACTGAAGAACTGATGGTGAAAGAGAAGATATAGTTTAAAATATGTTGTTCAAGCCGGCAACTGTAGCAACCATATTGGATATAAATTATTTAACTAGACATCATAAGAAGTCTTCTGGTAAAAACACCATATTAATATGACTTTTAAATTCAGGAGAAGTAGTTGTAACAAGATTTTCAAAATGACCACTGTGGCAGCCATATTGGATGTCAGATCAGCAACATTTTCATAAACAACTAGAAACTGTAAGAAGTCTTTTGCTGGAAACCCAATATCAATATGAATTTCTGTCCTAGAGTAGTAGCAATAACAAGATTTTCAAAATAGCTGCTTGTTTTAACAGATGACGTATGATGAATGAAAAACCATCTCATAAGCTCTTTTGGTCTATGACCAGTAAAGCTAAAGATCCATGACAAATTTGAAAGTGTGTGCGGGGTGGGTGGGTGAAATTCTATATTTTATGGAGCTAACAAATAAAAAGAAGAATAAAGAGGTTGGACACTTATGAATAACTTCCTGATTCTTTGTCATCACCACAATGATTAAGTCTAGTGCTGCTAAAACAATTTTGGAACAAAACTGATGGGCAAAACCAAAACAGTACTTGAAAATAACTTACAAGATGCTCTCAACAGACTTCAAGTATGGTGCAAAGATAACATTATGATCATGAATACAGAAAAAACAAAAGCCCTACTAGTTACAAAAACGCAACAAAAATGAGCAAGGCCTGATAGCGACAAACTCCAGGTTCTATTTGACAATGTGAGCCTTAATATGACCTCCCAGGATAAAATTCTTGGTGTATTCATAGATAACAATCTTACTTGGTCTATTCACATTAAACACATTTCAAAAAAGGTTAATTCTTATCTCTGGCTACTGAGGAAAATCAAAACATACATTCCTCTTCAGTATAGGGTCATCTTTTATAAAAGTTATATTCAGTCATATCTGGACTATTGTAATGTAATTTGGGGTAATATGTCTAACTCAAATAAAACAACACTTTTAAGACTCCAAAAGAGGGCTTGCCATTTAATTCTGGATCATTGTTAGACAATTTTCAGAATGCAATGAATAATATAAAGGTTTAACAATATATTAAAGAATATTTCTTAGAAAGGCCAAATTGATGTATGAAGTATCCAGAAAAGCCATTCCTGTCTATTTAAGCAATATCTTTCACCAAAGTGATGCTGATGGTACTCCAAATTTAAGGTCCATAAGAAGTAAAAATTACATTATACCAAGGCCAAAGAAGGAATTGTTTAAAAAAAGTTTTCAATATACTGGTCCACTGGTATGGAACAACATTCCCAGTGACATAAGGCAGGCTCCTAGCATTTCTTCTTTCATAATCAATGTCTCAAATGGATGAAATCTTTAGAAAACTGAACATTTCTATTACAATAAATACTGCCTGCTTTTCTGGAATTATGCATCATTTTCACAGTTGAATTTTTCAATGCAGGATGATATTTTATATATGTTTATGTTTTCACAGATGCCTGTCCATATGGTCCAGGCTTGATACTTTGACTTTTAAAATCACTTAATTATTTAGTGTAAAGCCTGATTCCTCACATCATGTTATATATACACTGTATATATTGTACATAACGGATAGAAGGCCTCAAGGTAGATTAGTTCTGTAACTAATTGAGTTACCTTCTCTAAATAAAGTCTTTGTTATTATTATTATTATTATTAACTTGTGTCAAGTACCTGCTACTTCTTATTACACTGCCAGTACCATCATGGCAACAACTGGATATTAGCTCATAACTGAATGCTGAAGCATATAATAATCATGAAGAAGGACTGAACATGAGCACAGTGTAAAATAAAAAGCATATCAATGGAGTACCATAGCTGTTCAATCTAAATAAGGTCAAACTGATACAATGTCTAGAGGACAAGATTTTTATTACATTTTATTTCTGTTAATACTCATAAATAGCATTGGTATGATTGATTACCAGAAAGTTGATATGTCACAGGCTAATTTGTTGCTGGAAATGTTAATGACTATTCCAACTGAGAAGAGCAAAAATTGTGTAAATCTATTACAACGGGGGTAATGAAAATAATACATTATATGTCCATGATGTGTTAAATATTACTATCCTACCGCTTTCATATAAAACCTTCTATAAATGGTCCAAGACTCAGGTATCCCTCTAACTGTGACCTTGACCTTTAACCTATTCTCCCAAAAGTTTTTAAAAAACGTTTTCTTGATTCATCATCATCATGACCCCCTATCATCCTTTATTTGCATCAAATATTCGCTAACCTCCAACAGAGTCCCTCATGGCTGTACAATGTTGTACGAAGTTCTGTATCTTGTAACTTTACAGCAGTTTGTATTTTTTATTATACCAATGAGGCTGGCTGTATTTTTATTCTTTTATGATTTTGTGAAGCATGCTTATCAAGTATATTTGAGAATTTTTATACAAAATATATTATCTGGATGCTAACATTTCAAAATATCATATGATGCCTCAGATAAACCTTGCTGAAAATTATATTTTTCTTTTCTTCAAGTAAAATTACCTTAATTTCATCAGATTTTCAGCATAAATGGAATATACTAATTTAAATGCAAGCATTCTACATCATTTGTACAAGATTTGTGGCACTGAACTTTTTGTTGTTGCTGGAAACCATTTTTCTTCATGGTGTCTATCTTTCTTTGACCAGTTAACCAGCACCCCCAAACCAATAGTGTCTTCCTTGTTTCAAATGCAAGCCACTTTTGCCAAGACATTTGGCAAATAATTTAAATAGTTTTGTGCAAATGTCTTTTTTTTCCCCCACTTTTTTCAGTCCTTGTAACCTTGACCCCCAAAAATAACCAGGTGTCTTCTTTGGTCACAGAGTGTGATAAAGAACTTAAGATATAGTGTAGAAACAATTTTTCTTCTGGTGTCATTATGACCCAAAAACAAGGTATGATCAATGGTGTGCAAGTAATGTTGTTTAGTTGAAAGCTTTCCTTCATTAGTCCCTTGGACCTTTTTTTTTTTTGGAGCAAGAAATTTATAGATTTCTTCCTTGACCCAAATTCCAGTTACTTACTCAGTCTGGAAATGGCAGATGGTGATATCAGACATTGAAAATATATAGTAACAAAGTATAAATAACAGACATGTGTTTAACTGACTTATTTATTGCATTAATAACAGAATTACAATATTCTGCCTTATGGTGGGCATAAAAAAATTGGAATGCTCAACAGGTATATAAGGTAACACTGCATCACCAACATACCCTCACTGTCAATTCCAGATCTGTTTTAACACTCTTCTACTTAACACCTTAACCCTTTTCATGCCAAAAGCCCAAAGCAAAAACAAATTTGTGAACTGACTAGGTATAGGTCAACCAAAGTGGCATGGCAGTTTTTGATGGGATATTCATTAGAGCCATGCTATCTCAAAAGATTGGAATGGGTTAGCATAACATCTTGAGAGCAAGGTACTGAGACAAATTACATTTGCAGTTAGACCAAAGTGTTTTTAATGACAATCAAGAACACTCAGCTAGACCAAAGAAACCCCACCCCCATGTTAAAATTCTGTTATAAACTAGGACTTGTAAGACCAAAAAAGGAAACATCTGCTGCCTGGATGAGTCTACATTCTGTCTCCCAATCAGATTTTTTTTTAAAAAACTGGTGTTTATTTCATTTGACATCCAACAACTAGATATTAAGATATTTCTAAATCATATAGGTCTAGGAAGATGTTCTGATCATGTGACCTGGTTGTTGCTGTTCTTGCTCTAAGTGAATTTCCAAGCCAGAGATCAAGAAATTCTAATGACTTTCACTCGACATTCTCTCCAAAAATTAATGTGGCAGCCATTTATTTGTGAACATAGTTGTGATAAAAGAGGAAAACTTTGATATACTTAATCAATAAAGGAATTGGCAAATGTCAGTTTTGGTTCAGGATTTGCTGCTGCTTTGATATTAGTATCCTTCCTTCCATGATTAACTGGCTTCCTTTCATGGTTATTTTTTTTTTATGAAACAACTTTTTCCTTCAAAGAACTATATTACAGAATTTCAACCATGACAGTATTTTACTCTACTCTGTTTTCAAAAACAAATAACTAACAACATGCTGATATGCTACCCTGAAAATCGAATCAACAGGTATTTATGGATGAATCAACTAGTGAAGTTTCATCTGAACTGGCCCCCATATATGACCCCGCTATAACATGGTAGTTGCAGTAGTAAGGGAAAACAAGGATTCTAGCTTAAGACCCCTATCCCAGGTCCCACCCAACTCCAAACAAATACAAATTCCCACCCCAGGGACCCACTCACCCCAGCAAACAATTTTTTCTCTCAAAATGATGACAAGGTTTCTGTCCCAAGTTTATTTCATCGATTATTGTATTATTGTTACATAAAACTGCTTAGGGAGGATTAAAGGCATTGCTTGAGATTATTTTATTTCTAAAGTTTAGACAAAATTTCATACCCTATCATCACCATAATTATTTTCATACTTGCTAACTCTCATTGGTAGAATATGTTAACATACTGTCAATAATACGAAACTCGCGTATTAAATCATCCATATCATATTTCATACCTCGCAAGTAAGATTATATCTGATCAAGCAATTTTTTATAGTGATACTTGCTGTTTTGCAGGCATTTGTTTTGGTCTCAAGTCGAGGCTCAAGTTTCTTTTACATGCTTTTGCAAGAGAAACACCAACACCAGATATTATTAACAAAAATGGATTTAATGATCCTCCACTCGAAATTATACCAGAGCCAGTTATTAGCAGTGGTGAATATGATATTACTCGAAGTATTCTACTATAATACTTGTAACACTGTTTTAGACACCAAAGTTTTTTATGATAATATCTGTAATATTGCATTTGAGCATCAACATCCTGTCTGGGAATTTCCTTTAAATATGATTGAAATCGATGATCTGTTTTTTCATTATACAATATTTGCTTACAATTTTTACATGATATTAAAAACTCTAGTACCAACAATCAAATCAAGAAACTCACGGAACTTACTATTGTTAGGATCAGCTATAAAATCTCTATATTTGTCATAAACATCTGATGAAGTATCATCGTATCATTTATCTGTTAGTACCTCATTTTTCTTTAACCAACTGTAGGAATCAAACGTGTTTTCTACTTCACGTTCATACAAGTCTGTTTTATTTACTAAATTACCATATTCTCTTTCTGTTTTATCAATAAAACCCTAGTACCACGCTTATTTGATCCAGCATAAAATTTTTGAGAACAAGATGTTGTCTGATAATTGCACATGCGACTATGAAATTTATTAGCATTGCTTTTCGGAGTCTGTATTGTTCAATTTCAAGAAGACCAATAACAGAAGCTACTTTTAACATTAAAATTTTGTATGGTTTCGTGAGTATTCAGTGTAATAATTTCGTAATGATAATTGTCTAGAACGTTGGAGCGATGAAGTGGAACATCATCTTCTTCATTTATGTCGTAATAAGAACCTTTTCTTCAACTTTGTTTGACTTCTTCGAAAAACTTTTCTCACTCAGCATCATTGGAATTATTGATTTCCTTGTTAAGATTTCTAATTATCACTAGAGATTTATTAACGATAATTGGATCAAATTCAGGTTTTTCACGTATCATTGGTAAAAGTGCATTCGAGTACACTTTAATAATTAACATTGTATCCGCTGTACTAGCGATTTTAACTAGGGTTTCTTTGTCATGGTAGTACATATCGAGATACTTAAAAATTTCTTGTTTTGAGAAACTATCGCGTAAATATTTGTTTCTTTTTATTCTTATTATTTTAGATTCCGCTAGTTTGTCGAGATGATCATGATTATCGTTTATTTGTTTTTCTTCCTGAACTCTTCCACCATAAGCTCGTGCTTTTATTAGATCTGATTGAATTATTATATCAATATTTTCCTTGTCAAGCTTGAGCAATATTTTTTTAAAAAGGATTTCAACTTTTTTTTGTTCTTCTAGCAATCATCAGGATAACAGTATCTGTTTATTATATCAAAGTTTCTCATTGCTTCTATTAGTTGTGGTCCTCGCCTATGCATAACACGAGCAAAATTAATTTCGCTTTCTGATAACTGGCTTGCTGGATCGTTTATTGAATTAAGGCTTAGCTTTTTCATACTTTTGATTTTATGCATAGCTCATGATTTAATGCTAATGTCTGATGTAACAAAATATACGTTGGGTTTAAAAATTTTATGGTAAAATTCTCTCGCAACGGTTATGATTGCTGGTTCTAACATTTATTTTACAATGTTAGATTAAATTTGATCATCGAGTGTATATATTTGAAATGCTGTCAGTCCTGGAAATGGATCTTTAGCAGCGACAACATTAACTCGAAAATGTAAGTACTTGTTAGCAGTATTTTCAGTTGGAATTGTAAAGAACAGTGGGACCCCGGCTTACGAACCTAATCTGTTCCCGGACGCCATTCATAACCCAGAACGCGTTTTCCCATAGGGTCCCATTGTTAAATTTTTAATCCGTTCCCGAGACGAAAAAAAATAGCCGAAAATCGCTGCTACATTAAAAAAAGGTGAAAAAAGGAACACTCACACAACACATACATAGCAATAAAACACACAAACACACTCAAAACCCACAAAAACAACACAAACATGACACACAAATAAACACAAGAACACCAAAGACTCCTTTTCTCACCTTTTTTTCACTCTATTTGAGTAGAGGCAGCCATATGTGAGCTCATGTGTTCGAAATTTTTCAAACAAGCAAATGGCGGGTCGGTTCGTAACCCAAGTCACCGTTCGTAACCCGAGTCACTTTTTGGCCGGCCTGGCGTTCATAACCTGGATCGTTCATAAGCCGGGACCCCACTGTATTACACTGCTGAGATATACATGTCTGCTGTAATGTACAATATTACCCAGCTGATATCATTGTTTGATCCTTCCAATTGCCAATCATAAATTCAACCAACACTAGCGTTTAATCGACTGCGCAAATGAAATTGCCATGTAGCGACTGTAATGGGCATTTAATTTTGATCCAAAAATCTCTATTTTCTCCGTTAGTAGTCCATTTTTGTCTATCAGAGAAAGCATAATGAGGATAATTTTCAGGGTAATGTGTTGATGCGCTTACCTCAAACCCAATTCGGTTATCAGTTGCCTTAAAAAGTGTTGGAATATATCCAACATTAATTTTTGTTCATTTTATACCACCACTAAATACACTATCAACATACGCCTTATTTGTCAGATCATTATGGTTAACTGGAACATATGTCATCGTTATTTTGTTCTTTCTCATATTTATATTACCTGACATTGGTCCGCCGGACTTATCAAGCTTGTTATCTACGACTGCAGCATCTCCTGCTGCAAAATTATCGTCCACGATTATATCAGCAAGTCGTTTCATCAAATCCATATTATAATATATTTTTATCTAATTTATAATATTTAATCTTTAATCTTTATCATTTGTTAGAACCAACTGTAAAACGTGAACTTGAAAAACATAAGGGTTTGAAAATACTAGTGCAATATCACATTATATTTTTGGTGGATTTCATTGGATTACGACTGACCAACTTCTGGCGGAAACAGATAAAAAGATACCTGACGATGTTTCGTATTTTGTTTAAGTTGATCTCGACTATCCTACTTCGTTACACGATTTACACAATGATTATCCTTACTGTGCGGAATCAATAATAATAGAATATAGTTTATTATCTCAAGAACAACAAGCAATAGCATCACCAAGATAAAATTCTATGGTGAAAAGGTACCAAATTTACTCAACAAGAGAAATTATGTTTTACATTATAAAATTCTTAAACATGCAGTAGATGCCGGCCTTGTGCTGAGGAAAGCTCATAGAGTGTTAAAATTCAATCAGTCGCCGTGGATGAGAGGTTATATTAACTTAAACACTTCGAGAAGAGCCGCAGCAAAAACCAATTTTGAAAAAAACTTCTTTAAGCTTATGAACAACTCCGTTTTTAGTAAGACAATGGAAAATATTAGAAAGCGAGTAAACATCGAGCTAGTTAATGATATCAACCGCAGGAACAAACTTGTGACAGATGATGATTTTGTTAATATGACAATTTTTAATGAAAATCTTGTCGCGATACAAAGAAGAAAAACAAATCTAAAACTGAATAAGCTGATTTATGTTGGAGCTTCTGTACTTGATTTGTCAAAGTGGCTCGTATACGATTTTCATTACAATTTTGTTAAGAAGCAGTGGCCGTCAAGTAGATTATTGTGTACTGATACCGACTCGCTTGTTTATGAAATCGAATGTGAAGACGTCTATCAGGATATTTACAATAACCGACATCTGTTTCATCTCTCCGATTACCCTCGAGACAGTAAATTTTGTGATGACACAAATAAAAAGGTTATTGGTAAGTTGAAGGATGAAATGAACTCGAGCATCATCAAATATTTTATCGCATTGCGGATTAAAATGTATGCAGTGTTGGTAGACAATAAGAAAATAACAAAAAAAGCAAAAGGTTTCCCTCGCGATTTTGTTAAAAAATGTATGGAATTTGATGATTACAAGTACGCACTTGACGGCAGTGTTAGATTTATAACAGCAATGGCTATTCGAACAAATCATCATAAACTTGAAACAGATGTTATTATCAAACGTGGATTAAGTAATTTTGATGACAAACGTTCTTGCAAAAATGGAGTAGATACGTTTGCTCTTGGGTACTGTTCGCGACGACAGATCTATACTCAATATTATATTTTCCGACTAGGGTTATGATATTTTGTGTGAACTTTAGAAATAATGTTTGAAAATTTGCCAGTGACAAATAGCTATAATAGCAAGATCAAATATCTAATGATAGACGGTAAACAGTTGACAGTTGAAATTAACAATGAAATATCAGGAATATGTTTTAGTGGCTGTGACAAGTGAAAACTTTCACTTATCAGATCCGGTAACAGCAAGTATTTCAATTATCTTGAAAAATTGAGCCGTGAGTTATCAAATGGATTTAATAACTTTCATGATCCAATCAGTCAACAAAAATATACTAAAATTACCATTGACCTCGATCGGTCTAAGGTATATTTTATCGATAAAAAGTATCCTCTTAATAAACCACAAATAACAGATTTATTTGAGTCTCGTCGTTGTGTAAGCAGTAGAATAAAGTTTAGTCTCTATTATCATCATGATGAAATATTTTTAATACCTACAGTTGAAACACTGATAATTGGTGATGAGGTTTAAACTTCCAACCCCTGCCGATATGAAATTTTGTCTAACAAATAGGTATAAAATTTTATCTAACAATGACACAATAATCGACGAAATAAACTTGGGCCAGAAACCTTGTCATCATTTTGAGAAAAAAAATTGTTGGCCGGGGTGAGTGGGTCCCTGGGGTGGGAATTTGTATTTGTTTGGAGTTGGGTGGGACCTGGGATAGAGGTCTTGGGCTAGAATCCTTGTTTTCCCTTACTACTGTAGGAAGCCACAGAACCTGACCGTGTTATAGACTGAACAGTGTCAGTATGGCCCCAGTATGATCCCACTATAACACGGTAGTTGGGAGCCACAGAACCCGACTGTGTTATAGACCGAACAGCAACCAGGTCAGTTAGCTGATGAAAATGATGCATGCACCCCAAAAAAATTGCTGGGGGTGGGAATAGGTAATGTGTGTGCAAAAATAAGTGCTTCATTGGCACAGTTACCATCTTAAATCAATGCATATTAAATGAGAAATATACCTGTAGTTAAAACAGAGAAGGCATATATAATATTTTACTTTATTTAGAGAACCATGCATTGGTACATGTACGTGTATTCTGTTATATATACATGTCTAATGTATAGCATGAATAGATTATCAACACCATGTACTCACCAGCAAATCTCATCACATACACTGAATCCACATTACAAGTAATTCCATCGAAAATATGCACTCACACAGATTTAAAATATTCAATAATTTTGTCACAGGTCATATAGATCTGAATTCAGTGGGGAAAAAAATAGCACAATCACATAACAAATGATGAAGCACATTTACTTTTCAATACATCCCAAGTCAGTAACAGTTAGTTTGTGTTTTAAGCAGTCACAATGGAAAATGAAACAATCCATCTGATTCCATTGCTTTTATTTAAGTTTGGTACCGACTTCCTTTGAACAAAGGTTCTTTGTTTTTATTGCAGATTGTAGTTGGCTATCTTTGATGAAGGATGCATGCATTATTGAAGTCACTCCTAAAGGACAGCTTTGGAGAACCAAACAAAGGCCCATTTCTTATTGTGGCGGCAACATCAAATAATTGTATTGCATGATTGAGACTGATTTTTTTTTTCCATTTGCTTAGTATGTTTAAATAACAATCGGTGCTTCAAAGGCAATCTTTTTTTTTCATTTCGGCAAACTATTTTATCGGGTACATTTTAAAAAAAAAGAATTGGCCATCGTTTCAATGATTGTAGTTACTGTTCCTCCCTGCCTATTGAATACACAGATTTTTTTTTTTTTACATTTGTGGTAGTGGAGTGATACTGCCTTCCATGCATGTCAACATAAGCAGATTATGATATAACAATGCACTTTTAAGATGGTTTGTCAATATAGACAAAGAATTTGTTGATGTAACAATATATAAATTTCAACGGATTGTATATCAAGTTTGTGGCTTCCCTTCATGGGGCCTTTAAATTTCTCCACTCCAAACTAATGATTGTATATACAAGTTTAAACGACCAACAATGTCGCCAATAAAAAAAAAAAAAACTAGATGATATATTTTGCTGCCAATAAGGAAAAAAATCGCAATTTGCCACATTGGCAAAGTCTTGTGTGATCCCTGAATAAACTTTTTACACATTATTTTTTGTACTTTAAGAAGAAAAACTATTTTTACGTGTAAGAGAAAATACATATAAAATTTCAGAAGTCAGGCCATGATTGTCTTGTATTATTCATACGTAATCTCTTCCCCAAAATGATAATAAACTTTTTATGTTTTGTTCTTACTTTTAAGAAAGATTTTTTTCGTGTACAAGAATAATACATATATATGAAATTTTGAGAGCCACACCACGATCGTGTTATATCCGAATTCGTGTTATAATGGAGTATGCTATAACGGGGTCACATTCTACTGTGTGTACCCACTTATAAGAAGAGTCCAACTGCACAGACCCAGATCTGCTATCACATAATGTGCCAGCAGATCTGGGTCTGTGCAGTTTGTTACAAGTAATGAGCAGAATAAACAACATGCACCTTGATCCGCTGGCACAGTATGCTACACCAGATCTGAATCTTTGTTGTTTGTAGTTGGACTCAACTTAAAAGTGAATATATACAGTAGATGATATTAAAAGTTAACTGCTGTTGCTGTTAATTATTTTTCTTATTTAGGGTGTAGGCTTCATATATTTTGTTTATAAGTTACACGCAGACATACCAAGACACAAACCATGCAATGTGAGGGATGGACAATGTAGTATAGACCCTGGGGCAATGGTTGAATTATAGGGCTTTTGAGAAGACCTGGAGATATGCTTTCACACCTCTTTCGTCTTGTATTTTGGGGCTACAGAGTGTTTAAAATCAGCTGGAAAAACAACGACCAAACCAGCTTCATGGGCAAAATATCTACTGACTGTCCAACAAAGAAATATTGTAGTCAGCTCTCTTGGCAACAACGATTTTTTGACAAAGACACAACATGTAAAATTCACCTAGTGACCAATGAATCTGACTAAAGGTGTTTAATTTGTAGTATATTAGATACAAAAAATTGAAGTTGAGAGTGGGGGGCATTTATATTTTTAATGTAGCTTTAACAATTTCAGTCATATTGCTACAATGTCTGCAGTGTGGCAGTCTGTAGTGATGTCTAACACTGGGGCATCATGCTGCAGTCATATGACATCATATCCCACCCAGTCACATTATCCTGACACTAGGCAGACCAGTTCTAACACTAACCTCTTAATGCTGAGTGCCAAGCAAGGCAGCAGTTAATACCATTTTAATAAGTCTTTGGTACAACTCAGCCATATTTTAAACCCACAACCTCCCAGATCCAAGTTAGATGACAAGTTGATATAATGATATGAGAACTCATGTGGCCAATGTCCAGTTGCTTTTACTAGTCAAAACCATTAAGGCCAAAAAATAATGTTTCCGGTCCAACCATCCATTTTTCAATACCTAGCCTAGTACTCCACCTCACCCTGTTAAGAAAAAGGCAAATTTAAAAAAAAAAACAACATTCTTACAAAAAATTCCTGAAACACATTTGTGCACTGAACTGAGCTGGTTTAGCAGAGTGCTTGAAGCACTTAGTACATTATATATACTAATCATATATATGCATATATATGTTTTTATAAAAATAAAATGAAAACAAACCTGTCTACCTAACCAAATTTTAAAACCAGCGCAACAGGAGTCACATTTGTTTGCCAAACACAATGCCCATGTCCCATAATGACAGAATTTTAAGGATTTCTGGTCCAAGCAATGTGATGATCTTGTCGGCATGCACAAATAAAAGTGACTCCTTTTATCCTCTCCAAATTCCAATACTGTGTATTATTCTGCTACCTCATATTTTTATTGTGTTTATCTTTTTCATAAAATTCCAAAACTGTGGATTCCTTTGCTACTTTACATTTCTAATGTGTTTATATTTTTGATAAAATTACAAAACTGCCACCTCATATTTCTATTGTTGTTTTTTGGTAACAGGTTACCATGATAGTTACCAGTATTAATTTTTTTAAAAAGACAGTGTCATCTTGGCAAAAAGCACTCAGCTCCAATTTCCTCTGCATGGTCACAATGGATGTGGGAGGTCGTGGGTTTGAACCCCAGCCGAGTCATTCGAAAAGCTTATAAAAATGGTACTAACAGATGCCTCTCAAGGCACTCAGCATTAAGAGATTAGTGTTAGGATTGGTAGGCCTGGCATCCAGATATTGTGACTGGGCAGGACATCATGCTACATGTCTGCCCCAGTGCTAGACATCACTATAAACTGCCCTAGTGCAGACATCGTAGCAATATGATTGAAAACTTTTGAAGCTATGTTAAAAATCCAAATCACATACACACACACACACACCCACACCCACCTCTGCATGGTACAGCCAATGTGTTAAATTGCCCTTACCAACAAAACCAAACCAAGTTTCATCAAATCATGCAATATTAGTTTTGTATGTAGTCCGACTACTGCAGTTGTACCAGTCAAAAACCAGACAAAGCAATTTGTGTCTGACTGAAGTGTTTAAAATGGTGAGATCTTAATATAAAGGTACCATATATACTTGCTTATAAGTCAAGTCAAACTGCAAACAACAAAGATCCTGATCTGCTGTAGCATAATGCACCTGTATAAGGGTCTATGTTGTTTATTCTAATGATTACTCCCAAAAAACTGCACAGACCCAGATCTGCCTGCACATTATGCGATGGCAGATCTCTGTGCAGGTTGCAGTTTGACTTGTATTATAAACGAGTAGATAAGTTATTCTTTAAATATCTGCCCCAAAAATCATAACACCTTTAGAGATTGAGCATCTGCGTGACATTCTCTGTCAGCAAATAACAAAATTATATTTCTTACATCACATTTGATGGCTGAAAATGAAAACAATGTCAACCCCTAGCTCAATTTTATGATCTCCAACCTCAAGTCCTGTTGAGTAATGACATGTACTCCCACAGTCACTATGTCAACCAACGCCTGATAACACTGATATTAACTCGATCTGCTTGGGTAGCAACAAAACTATCCTGACAAAGCCACATTTTAAGTTATGGCTTTTCAACAACCAATTCCTTAAATATCTCAACCCCTGAATAATTAATGGAAAGCAGTGTGTGATCAATACATTTTTCAAAACCTGTCCTGATACCATCAACTGTGCCATTAGAATGAGCCTCTAAAGACAGGTGGTTGCTCATTAGAGGTCATTACATGATATCAGGGTCCATGATGAATTAAATCATTTGGGCAAATAGACTCCTCTCACCCACCAGAATAAGTCCAAGTGGCAGGAAAATAGGGTGGAGTGAGAGGACAACATTTAGAACACTGAAAACAATCAGCTAAAAGGTGTTTTTCTATACATTTGAGACAAATTATATCAATAATAAAATTTAACATTCTACCCTTATAAAAATTTATTTTTCTAAATCTGATTTTTTAAAAAATTGTTTAACTTTGATTTTGCAGAAGATAGTAACTGCACAAACATGTTAACATCAAAATGGTGACAGGTATCATGGCAAAAGTCCTTTCTTCTAGTTTTTACAGGATGAAGAATGAGAATCTTGTTTCCTTTCAATCAGTCTAAAACATGAACAGAGTAATAATTTTCTTGTAATCAGTCTACAAATGTATAGAAATGAACTAAATGTTTCAAGTTTTGGGCATGAATATTCATTGGGGAATCTTATAGACTGAAATTGAAGATATAAATAGCCATTAAATTCACACAAAAGCTGGTAACGGAAAAAGACACATCTTGCTTAACAGGTTCTTGATCCCTGCTCCTGATTAGATAAAGAGTGCCAAAAATTTGGTATCTGCAGTTTGGAAACAGTTAAGATAACATCCACTTGTACAGGGTAAAAAGTACAGCTCTCGAACCTTGCCCAAAGATGGGCAGTCTCCTACTGATAGATGGTGGTAAATCAAGGTTTATCCTAATTGAAGGAGGATAGTGATACAAACACATATGCATCAATATAATACTAGTTTATTCATCTGCTGAACATCTTATGACTAGCTGGGAATCCATTCCTATTTCAGGACAAAACAAAACAAATTGTAATATTATAAAGCCAACACAAATGTAAACAATATTTTTGCTGTCTGATCATTCTGAGATGACAAAAAGAAACAACCATTCCAACACAAAATATTGTTTTCTCTTGATTCTATGGAAAAGGCCAAGCAAGATTTTTCTTTTCTTTAACATGAAAGTAAACCAGTTTGTGTTAGCCATGGAGCTTACAGAAACAAAATTGTGTGTAGGTGTCATCAAAATACTGGCTGAGCATTCCTTCAAGTGAATGACCATTACAAGCGGTGACTGATGTATAATGATCAAAATAACAAGTTAGATTTTAAAGCAAGCAAATTCCAGGTACTTATATCCTCCACATTTTAGAGATCTCTGGAAAAGAAAGTGGGTGGGAATGACAATGAGGGGTTAAACTTTTTCTAATTGATGATGTAGAAGGCTGACAATTGAGCTCAGCTAAAATTTCATCAACATTAAACTGCATACCAAAACTGGTTGAAATTCAATAATAAATAACAATGAAGAGTGCTACTGTGTAGAAACAAATGTTAGTGGGTCTGATATTCACGGGCTATAACTCTGCTAAAAGCTCATGCAGAAATCTGCCAAGTGAACTCTACCAAGGTCTCATTAGTATTAAGCTGCATACCAAATTTTGTTTAAATCCAATAACAATCAAGGGATTTATTGTGTGGAAAGAAAGTGGGTGGTTCTGATGATCAGGGGCCGCAAGTCCGCTAAACAATCACATACAATGCTAATAATAACACTCAGCGAAGGTCTCATCAATATCATGCTGCAGATCTATTTTCTATAAAATCTAATTACAAGTAACGGATCTACCAAGTGGAAACAGAAGTGATGGGTCAGTCAATCAGGGGATATAACTTAGCTAACCAATGTAGAATACTGACAATCAAATTCTGGACAATGTGGATTGTAACTTTATTTGATTGAAATCCAATAATACTTTGAGCTATTAGATGAAAACCATTAATACCTTAGAGCTATTAGTGATCAGTGCATCACCAAGGTCCTTGCTAACAACAATTGCTCCTTATGGGCTTAAACTGAGGAACTTGTGCATGGAACTAAATATATAAGACAACAGGCATTCAAGGGGCTTAACTCCCATAAATGATGACGTAGAATACTTGATTTCAAGAACCCCTCTATACAACTAACACTCTATTTAAATATAAGAAGCTGACTGAAAATGGTGGTAATTTTCAGTCCAAAAATGGAACTGGAGACAAAATCCATAAAAGGCATATCAAGGTCTATCGGACAATGTTAAAGATCCATCAGCCGTTGTTGCTCGAATTTTAACCACACTGACTATATCACAACATGCAAATGGGAGCTAAATATCTTTCCCAAAGTAACACAGAGACAAACAAAACAGGTCAGCCTGGGTGGGTTTCAAATCCAGGAAATGCCATGGTTACGTAAAGTCCATCTGAATATGCTTAAAAGTATTCTGGCCTTGCTGATTGCTATTTTCCATGCGAGGACAAAATTTTGCTGGATAAGGGACATAATTCAGTTCAAAATTCAGTAGACAAGACTAAACTCATAAAAATGAGATAAGACTATTAGATAATGTCCATACTGAATTGCATCAGAATATGTGGAATGGTTCTTAAAATGTGTCAGTTACAAGCAACATCCCCATTTGAAAATATGAAGCAAACTGTACAGGATCACAACTATCCAAAACGGAATGGACAAAATAAAATTCACAAATGGCATATCTAGGTCTATGAGACAGTGTTCATATCAAACTGTATCAAAACATGCTGAATGGTTTTGAGGTATGTTGATCACAAGCAACATCCAATATGAAGATGTGATGTTAATTGTCAATCACCTTAACTAAACCCAAAACAAAGTTGACTAGTCAAACCCCGTAATGGCACATCTAGGTCTCTGAGACAAAAATTCATACCGAATTACATCAGAATATGCTGAATGATTCATGAGCTGCAGTGTATACTGGTTATATGGAACTGATGTTGTGAAAACTAATGGGAAAAAAGCCACAACTCTATATAAATTTGAATTAAAAATACTAAAACTTCAAAAGAGTACACACTTCATCTTCAAAACAAATTCAAATTATGTGCAATGGTTACAGTTTTAGCAGTTGATAGAGGTGTCAACTTATGGATAGATGGAAATATGAATGGAAAGGGTGATTACTATAAGATTCTATAAGAAAAAAACAACAAGCGAATGCCTGGAACTCTTATCCCATATTTTTCATTGGTCTCATCATTATCAAATTGCCTATAAAATTTAGCTGAATCAAACGATAATTATGGGAGTTACTCAACAGAATTGAAAAGGGGGGGGGTGCTGACAATCAAGGGCTATAACTCTGCTAAAGATGCTGAATACCGACAATCTGGCTGAAATCAATAATAATTTAGGGAATCATTGTTTGGAAATGTATGTGTGTCTTACAATTAGAGGCTATAAAAAGGAAAACAATTGAACTCACTGACCAGCTCTTGTCAAAATCAAGCTGCATAAAGAATTTTGCTGATATCCAATAATAATCAAGGAACCACTGTGTGGAATAAAACCGGGTGAATTTGGCAATCATGAGCTATAACTTTGCTAAATGATGACACAGAATGCAGACAAATGAACTCATTTAAAAGATCAATATCTACCAGAAAAACATTTAATTGAAATCCAAAATGTAAATTGAATAATATTTAGAGAATTTTTGTGTGGAAACAAAAATGGATGGGTCTAACAATCAGGGGTCACAACTCCACTAAATTACATCAAGAACTGACAACTCAATTCAAGGTCTCATCAATAAAGTTTTATGACTCTTGTCTTAAAATATCTAACAGAAAGAAGTGAAACCTACAAATTCAGTCAAATCAAGAATTAATTTATCTAAGTTACAAAATGAAAATGAAAGAGATACTTAAAGTATATTGAATTAAGTCCCAAATAATTCTAAATGTCTTATGACAAGTCCAAAAGTATTGAATATCCTAAACGAAATTCCAATAGTCTTGAATGTCCTGATGTACCACAATGATGTCTTTGAATGAGTACTCAATAAATCCAAAGTCAACGAGCACTTGGTAATTTGAACAAATAATTTAAATAAATAATTCTTCCTGACTTTTATCTGAACAATGTAAACTTGGGTAACAATAGATTCCAATGACTGATCATAAACACAAGAATGAATTATTTATCAACTCCCCATTGATACACATCCCCACTTGACCTATGATGCAATATGTGTTCAGGAAAACTAAACATTCCAATGGAAAATTCCACCAACTCTTAAGCTAGGTTAGGTCTTGAACTCAATTTCTAGTAAACATATGGTCGGCAACTTACAATCATGGAAAAAGTTTGGTATGCAAAAGCTCAAACTGCAACCCTCAATAATAGGCAAAAATTAAGCATAAAATATAAATTAAATATACAAAACATTGCACACCAAACTGGTTTTATAAAAACAATTATAATTAAAGGATTTATTACACAGAAATAAAAGTAGGTGATTTGGATAATCATGGCCTATACCACTCAATATCTGCATACCAAAATTTGGCTGAAACTGAATAATAATTATTGGAGTTATTGTGCAGAAATAAAAGTCAGAAGATGGAAGAAGGATGGACTAATGGGTTCAATGTAAAGGTCCACCCTTTTTGACAAAAAGTGGCAAGACAGAAAGCTGAAACATAATATCCCATTTCAATGAATATTTTACTACAGTTTTAGTTCTTATAATGAAACCAAGTATGACAAAGGTTGTGTGTGTGTGATTTGGATTTTTAACGTAGCTTTAACAATTTTTCAGTCATATCGCTACGATGTCTGCAGTGTGGCAGTTTATAGTGATGTCAAGCACTGGGGCATCATGCCGCAGATATTTAGCATGATGTCCCACCCAGTCACATTATCCTAACACCAGGCCAACCAGTCCTAACACCAACCTCTTAATGCTGAGTACCAAAGCGAGGCAGCTGTTAGTACCATTTTTTAAGTCTTTGGTATGATTCGGCCAGGGATCGAACCCACGACCTCCTGCATCTGAGGCGGATGCTCTGACCACTAGGCTACCGGAGCGGTAGAGACTAAGGGAATAAACTTCTGATTCAACACAGACACTGGACTTGACTAGAAGTCTTTGACCCAAAGAATATATGACTAGGCAAGAAACATTCCTTGACTAGAGTTATAAACTGCTGATTCAACACAGACAATGGACCTGACTAGAAGCCATTAACACAAAAATACACAACTAGGCCAGAAACATTCCCTAACCAGCAGTTCATGAAAAGTTAAATTTATTTTGCTGAACATCAAGACAAACTTTGAAAATGTTAAAATTTTATATAATGTATATAAAATATATGGTTAATAAGTTTAAAATTCTTAAAGTATAGTAAATTTATTTAAAAATACAAACCACATTCCCCAAACAGTACTATTGTTTTCTGCTGGTATTTATTAATGAAGGTTCTTAATGCAGTTCACAGGGTGGAAGCCAGCACACTCAATGTGTTCCACTGTTAGTGAATATGGGCAGGGTACACTCTCTAGTTCACTCGTCAGGAGATACGCATGTGTCAGATATATCTGTCTGATATACAATGCTACCTTACTCGCTATGATTTTATTCTATATAAGGAATGCCACTCTCCAGACCACAACTTGTTTTGCTCTAAATACAGATCGGTCATGTTGATTTGATCTTCCCTGTTGGGGTTAAAGATAATGAGATGCTACAGTGGTCCCCCTCTTATACAGCCACTCCTTCGGCACCAGGAAAGTTGCCTTATGAGACAGGTGGCCTTTCCAGAGGGGGACTAAATATTTTGTAAGAAATATATGTAATGTACGTAGTAAGAAAGCTACATAGTTCAAAGCATTTAATATCTTCATTTAATACCTTCGTTTATAAGTAACATTAATTATTAAAAGGTTCTTCTTGTCATAATAACAGACTTATTTCAACTGAATATACAATAGTTCTTAATGTTAACGTAAGCATGAAATGCGAGCAGGTATTTTTGTCATGCACGTTGCAAAACCATTCAAAAATGTCATTTAAATCTTGGTACATACATAATTCTCTTTCCATTTGCTCCATTTTCCTACTGCTGCTGAATAATCTTATCTGTTACGATGTTGTTTATTCAAGTCTTTTCAACATAAAATTGTTTTATTCAAGTCTTTTCTACATAAAATTCTGCAGCAAGTCCCCATCCCACCCGACGTCATCGAATACAATAACCGACTTTCTTCTAAAATGACTCCATTTAAGTGATGACATGTTAATATTTGGTAATGATTTATTCGGATGTTGCTCGCTGTATGCGATTTAATTATACAGACAAAACTTTTGTTGAGTGGATGAAATACCTTCTTCGCAAAGGAAGCGATAAATGTGTTGTCATGTGATTTTTTTGGTCTTTGTCTGATACCCTGTTTTGTTTTTGGGATCTCTATGTGTGTTAATGCACAAAATCTATTTTTAGCCTATGCTGACCCTGCTTTGATCTTGACAATTACGTCTGGTTGTAATCGTCAAAGAGAAGAACTTGACAGATGTGTGAAGCCCAAAACTTTATTATAACATTGTTGAGCCCATTTCCTGTAAACGTCGGCTTTTATAGATAATGATATAATATTAATCTTAGTGTTACATGTACTTTAGTCAACACTTCTTTCAGTAACGGAAACCTGCCATTGGGAGACATGTATCGACAGTAGAGATAATCTGATTACTTACCTTATGTCACGATATGAATTACTGGTTCTGGACACATTTGAAATAAAAAGTGGCCACTTGTGAGGGAAACATTTTACAATTTTGCACTAATATGCTGGCCACTGATCGCGTTAGATGGGTGGCCATTCTTGAGGGGTACTTTTGAACACAAACTCGTCGGTGACAAGAGATTCTGGTTGTAGGAAGCGGGTGGCTGCTGGTCGCGGGGGTGGTTCCGTTCAAGAGCGAGACTACTGTACTACAATTTTTTAGTTTTTGTTAGTACCTGGTTTTCTTACCTTCCACTGTGATATCCTGAATAGCGAACCTGAGAATGATGGTCCATATCATACCTAGTGTCATTTTAACATTGCCATCGACAATTTCTGAAAGAAAAAAAGAAAAAGGATATGCATGTATTTTCACACATAAAAGAATATAAAATGCTAGAATCAATTACCGAACAGTAATGCAATTGACAATTTCTAAAAGAAAAGAAAGAAAAAGGTCATGCATGTATTTCCACAAATGAAAGAATATGAAATGAAGTGAAATCAATCACCAAACAATATGAACTGTGCAAGAAAAGGTTAAAAATTGCCTTCATTGATGCAAATATTACATAATACCTTCAGACTGAAAAGATCCATAACTTGGCATAAAAAAAATTTTAATAAGAAAAAAGGTGACTGTGCAGCTGTATCAAAAAGTTTTAAGCTAAATGTTGTCATTGCTGGGTATCTCAGTGAACAAAACAATTTTACTTTTGTTGTTTTGGGTTTTAACACCATCTTTCTGTGCACGATAGGCTATACCTGGCAGGCCAGTATAACTGGTGAAGGAAGAACCCGTGAAAATTTTTAAAATATACCGTATATACTCACGTATAAGCAGAATAATTTAGGAAAAAATAAAGGCCTGAAAGAAGGGGGGGGGGGGACTTATCCACAGGCCAGTGTCTAAACTTGACAGTTTTTAAGTCTTTTTGTAAAGGCTGTACATTTTGGGACATGAAAAAAAAAATTTGTGTCCTAAGACATAAGCATGTAAAAAAAAATCATTTTCGGTGACTGAACACTTATTAAACTGTTATCAAGTATTATGACTGATTTTGTTATTATTTTGCATGTGCATATTTTCTGATTTCTCCAACACGAAATTAAATAAAGGTAAATACAGACTTAATAATTCACGGGCCAGTTGAGTTTACCTGGGAGACCAGGCTGAACTATAATGTACAGTACTTACACAGTACAAAGCATGCATAGCATGACTTAAATCCTTATTTATTCAAAAACATATTAGATGCAGATTTTGCTTTATTCATTGTTTTGACCAAACTGCATTCTTCCAGATAACATTTCATCTAGCCCTTAATAACTGTTTCATTTACATTGAATCACATGCTTACAACTTAGTCATTTTCAATGATATAAGCGATCCTACAAACAGAGGTATTATTTATGAAAAGGTATACACGTTTAATTGTACAATGCACATAACCAGCATAACTTACATGTTCACAAAGAGTGGCAATAATAAAGGCTAAAATTCTCATTATAGATTAACTAAGATCATCATCAATCTATGTTAGTTTTGTGTTTTGGCTGAACAACATCACAACTTTCCACAAAATTTAAAGCTTGATGTTTCAGTGTCTCCTTTGTTGATAGTTGGTGGATTTGTCTTTTGTTTTCCGATAGCAATACAGGCCAGATAATCATTAAAACCTGAAACTGGCTTGTGTTAAGAGGGAATTTTGACCAGTACATTGATGTGTAATTGCCTTTCGTGCCATAATATTATTAGCACGATTACTGTAGTTTTGTAAAACGGGGTGTAAGGCATACCTGTCAACTTCTGAAAAGCCAAGTAGGGAGACTGAATAAAAAAATAGAGAGATTGGGACCTAAAATCCAGAGGTTTTTTTGTGCCATTTTTAAAACCTTGTTTTCACTAAATATTGATCTATCTTCTGGGTCTAATATGGTTGAAATTCACAAAGGATGCACGGTTTCTCCCAGTAACACGCCCTATTTTCCCCAGGATGTGCCCTATTTTCATATTCTGGTCAGCTGTGGCAAAACTGCACAATAGCTAAAGGTTAGTCTTAAATAAACAAGCAAGAAAGCCAGCGAAACTAATTAAAAGTTAATCCTTATCGATGCAACTATTTTGTGAAAACAACAGGCCCTCCGTCATGATTAAAAGAAACCATGTTCTACACTACCGTGTGTTACACAAGCAACAGCAGCTGATTGGCAAGTAAACGATTGCCAATTTTTGTTGAACTTAAGGTACCTAAATAAGCAGCCTCACTGTACCGTGTATGTGGCAACTATTTTCCCCTTGTAATCCAACTTTATTCCCTTATTGTCAACTCTTAAGGCATTTAGTATTGTTTACTATAAAACGTATTCTGAATTAGTTTTTTGAGGACACGTATGCTGCATGGTATGTATTTTCATTCCTTCTTTTAATTTAACGCTGGTAATTAAGGTTTGTATATACGGTATAAAATTGCCAGGTGCTCACTCGTGTAAGTTTCTTTGGTGGGAATGGAGCTACAGCATATGGAGCTACAGCATTCACTGTGATCATAATTGGGATTGAAATTAATTGCCAACAATTTTATTCTGTGGTTTATTTTTGTTCTGGTTTATTTTCTGATTTTTATATTGTGTATTTGAAAAGAAAAAATCACCAATTTATGTGAATAATGTTTAAACTTAACATCCTATTTAGTGAAGAAGCAAATTCTTTCTAGTAAAGTAATTATTTCGTCATGACAATATTCACAGGTGATACAACAGAACATGGCTTCCATGGATTGCATAGGTTATGTCTATTTATGTAGGACTTTTCTTTGTCAGGAGAAATGAAAATTGAAGACAAACTAATAATCGGGAGATCTCTACAAAAATCGGGAGATATTGTGAAATTGGGAGGTAGGTGTGTAGTGAGCCCAAAATTCGGGAGTTTTATTCTCTCCTGGCGTGAGAGTTGACAGGTATGGAGTAAGGTTGCTTATATTAAAGAAAACTACAACTCGGCTTTTATGGTATTAGCATAATTTTCAAAGGATTATTTATTAAACTTCATTATTGTAATTTGGAGATATTATTAAAGTTTAGTGCAGTGGTGCCCATGATTCGATTTCAAGGGATGTACTTCATTCAGCGGAATGTACTTCATTCAGCACGTGTTCAAACCTACAATGTACATGCAGTGGTGCCATTTTGTAAATACATTCTGTAGCCTAACTGCGAGCGTTGAATCAATCAGTATTGTTGTTTGTTGTGTTGTCATATTGGGATCAAATTTGTTTGGGTTAGGCATTTACAATTTCAAGGCAAAATAAAATCGTAATTACTGATGCACCGATATAAAACGTCCAATGCAACAATGCATAAACAATAATTGAGTCAAAAGGGAGAGGTAGTATTACAGCAACTCGTGACTGCTCAATTCTTGTCATCATTTGATCAAAATTATATACAAATCTAAATTAGGCAGAAACAATAAGAAAACAGAAAATTAAATAAATTACTTTTCAAACAAGTTTATACCATTTCTTTTTAACAATCATACATGCAAAGCTCGAGATAAGTATACATGTACTTTTTGTTAACATAAGTTTGCCTAAATAAATGCATTTAGAACTTACCGCGTGTATCTTGTGATTTCACAAAACTGTGGGTCGGCTTATATGCGGGTCATGCACTTTTTAGTGTTTATACCTGTTCATTGGGGGGGGGGTCAGCTTATATGTGAAAACGGGCTTATACACGAGTATATATGGTACCTAATCAACGACATATTTATTCACTTACCAGTGACAAGCTAACAGTGATTAGAGGGATGGGAATGACATCCAAGTGGTCATAATTTTATTTATTGCAAATCGTAAATCAATTAAAACACAAAATTAACTGTTTCTGCTTCCTGAGATAAGTTGCATTTCAGAACAGTAGAATGACTGGGGTTTCTTATTTGGGAGTGCAAGTATAAGAAAGAGAAGTCATCCTGCCATTCCATGGTTGAATTTTGGACATCTTGGCAAAGGTGTGCCTTTGATACACGAGAAGAGCCATTAATAGAAACCCTGGGCATCTAAAAAATTACCAAAGTCAAATCAAATTAGACGAACCAAACTGACCACATGTGTCCTATTCACACTTTAGCAGAACTCAAATGTGAAGAAAACAGATTAGTGTAACAAGCATACGAACACATTTTGTTTGTATCTTCATGAAGTTTTAAATAAAGCGAAAATTGTTCAACCATGTAACCAGGGACCATTATAGAATTTGCAATTCATGCCAATTTCAATAACACTCCACCCCAAAAAAATAAAAAAACAATTGTCAGATTTTGAAGCCTACCCTTATTTCTTCAATTTTTCCATCTTAAACAAAAGTGCACCCTCCTCAATCATAAAGAGAGGAAGAGGGGAGGAGATTGTGCCACCATATTAGGCATTAAAAATATGTGTTTCTGGTCTGCTGATCATCCCCATTTATCACTGCTGACCGTAGCACTTATTGAGCTGGTTTAGCCCAGTACTTTAAGTACTTAGTGTGTGTGTGTGTGTATATATATATATATATATATATATACAGTGTGACCCCACTATAACACGGTAGTTGGGAGCCAAAGAACCCGACCGTGTTATAAACCGAACTGTGTTATAAGCAACCAGGTCAGTTAACAGAAGAAAATGATGCATGTACCCGAAAAAATGTGCGGGGGGGGTGGGGGGTGAGGGTGGAGGTAGGTAATAAATGCGGGCGCAAAAATACGTGCTTCATTGGCACAGTTTTCATCTTAAATTGATGCATATTAAATGAGAAATACACCTGTAGTGAAAACAGAGAAGGCATATATAATATTTTACTTTATTCAGAGAACCACGCATTGGTACATATACGTGTATACCGTTCATATACACATGTCTAATGCATAGCAATGAATAAAGTATCAACACCATGTACTCACCCGCGAATCACATCACATACATTGAATCCACAATACAAGTAATTCCATCGAAAATATGCACACACACACATTTAAAATATTCAATAATTTTGTCACAGGTCATATAGGTCTGAATTCAGCGGAAAAAACAGCACAATCACGTAACGAATGATGAAGCACATTTACTTTTTAAATACGTCCGAAGTCGGTAAAAGTTTACATTTTAAGTGCCGTCGGTAGAGTTCATAAGCACAAACTTTTTTCCTGTAAAAAGGAAACTTTCACGGCACAGTAAAACTTTCCAGTCACGTTGGAAAATGAAACAATCCATCAGATTCCATTGCTTTTATTTAAGTTCGGTACTGACTTCCTTTGAAGAAAGGTTCTTTGTTTTTATTGAAGATTGTAGTTGGCTTTCTTTGATGAAGGGTGCATGTATTATTGAAGTCACCACTAAAGGACAGCTTTGGAGAACCAAAGAAATGCCCATTTCTTATTGTGGCGGCAACATCAAAAAATTGTACTGCATGATTGAGACTGATTTTTTTTCCCATTTACTTAGTACGTTTTCATAACAATCGGTGCTTCAAAGGTAATGTTTTCTTTGAAATTTCAGCTAATATTTTATCTGGGTACATTTTTTTTAAAAAAATGAATTGGCCGTCGTATGGTCAATTGTAGTAACTGTTCCTCCCTGCCTATTGAATAGACAAGTGAGGTTTTTTTTTTTTTTTGTTTTTACATTTATGGTAGTGGAGTGATGCTGCCTTCCACACATGCGTCAGAAATTTAAAGAAAGGGTCAATCGACAATAGAGATGCAGGTGTTCTGGTCTGATGACAGGGATTACTACAGAAAACGTGGATGTTCTGATGGATTTCATTCTGAGTGAAAAAAAAAGGAATTTTACTTACCATCCACATAAAAATGTCAGTCTATGTAAATATATTAATTACAAACGAGCAGCTGAAAATCCGACGAATATAGATTATGAGATAATGCCTTTTCCGGTTGATCTCCACTACCAGAAATGTAAATTTGAAGAAAAAAAAGCGGATATCTCAAAACATACAGTATTCATGCTAGATGTCAACGTAAGCGGATTATGGTATAACAATGCACTGTTAAGATGGTTTGTCAAAATGGGCAAAGAATTTGTTTATGTAACAACAGATAAATTTCAGTGCATTTTATATCAACTTTACAGCTTCCTTTCATGGGGCCTCTGAATTTCTCCACTCCAAAACAATGTTTGTATATACAAGTTTAAACAGCCAACAATGTCACCAATAAAAAAAATTGCCAGATGGTCAATGTTCCCTCTAAGGTGCGCGGCCACGCAGCTGATTCGAAACTGCTGCGCAGCAGTTTCAAAATTCCACAACAAGTTTTGGTAGCAAATACATATACCGTGCAGCAGTTTCAAAATTCCGCGCACACAGGAAAAATATTAAAGGGAACGTTGCAGATGGTATATTTTGCCGCCAATAAGAGAAAAATAAAATCGCAATTTGTGACATTGGCGAAGCCCTGCGCGATTCCTGAAAATTGTTTTACACGTTATTTTTCGTACTTTTAAGAAGAAAACACTATTTTTTCGTGTATGAGAAAAATGCATATAAAATTTCAGTAGCCACACCACGATATTATTCATTAAGTGATCTCTTCCCTAAAATGATAAATTTTTTTGGGGGGGGTTCGTACTTTTAAGAAAGAAATTTATTTTTCATGTATGAGAAAAATACCTGTATATGATATTTCGGGAGCCACACCACGACTGTGTTATATCCAAATTCATGTTATAACGAAGCATGCTATAGCGGGGTCACACTGTGTGTACATATATATGTGTGTGTGTGTGTGTATATATAAATATATATATATATATATATATATATATATATATATATATATATACACACACACACACACACACACACACACACACATACATATATACAGTGATTTGTGTGTGTGTGTGTGATTTAGATTTTTAACGTTGCTTTAACAATTTTTCAGTCATATTGCTACGATGTCTGCAGTGTGGCAGTTTATAGTGGGGCATCATGCCACAGACATGTAGCATGATGTCCCACCCAGTCACATTATCCTGACACAGGCCGACCAGTCCTAAAACTAACCTCTTAATGCTGAGCATCAAGCAAGGCAGCTGTTAGTACCATTGTTTAAAGTCTTTGGTATGACTCAGCCAGGGTTCAAACCCACGACCTCCCGCATCCGAGGTGGACACTCTAACCACTAGACCACTGGAGCGGTCTCTTATACACACACACACACATATATATAACATGAACTGGTTTTAGCTTTGACCTGCTTACTACTTGATATATAATAATCATTATATAAATAATGCTTTAAAAAACCCAATAAAAACACCTACCTACCCTAATTTTAAAACCAATACAATAGGAAACATTTTTTTTGCTTTATCATACAGAGCATGTGTGACACATTGATCTATATACAGTTGTAGTTGCATTTGTAAGAAATCTTTGTCCAAGTCAGACATTTCCCACTAAGGTGGGAAAAATCGAAAAATTATATGTTCAGCTTACCATTGCAGTACTTAAATAAGCAACAAATTATTTATTTGTTTATTTATATGTATATAATATAAATCTTGCTTTTGAATGCATAATTATCAAAACAAGGTGTTCAGCATCTACTGTAACTACCTACAACAACAAAAAAAAAAACAACGATAAAAGCAATGATATTCTTTTCAAATGATATGAAAGATGTACATGCACTATATGGAGTCGACAATACCACAGAACTACATGACCTGCTTGCCTTGTTCCAAGTTGGTAAAAAGAACAAGTTTAATACATTTCCTGAATAGTGTCGAGGCAGTTGGGCCTAAACATATTTGTATGCCATATCCAAAGTTCTATATTTAGTACATACCTTTTATACATACGTTTTACGAATATTTTATCCAAACAGTGCTGAATGAAATTCAAAACATTTTGGGATTTATACAAATTTTACTCAATCTGTCAAAGAATACTGACAAGCAGATTTCAGAAAATATCTAAATATATCCAGTTTCTGTATGATATGGAAACAATATCTGAGCATGTGTACTGAAAGTCAGATCAACCATGAAGAAATAGGTATGTAATTAAAACCACATGTTAATGTTTTTTTTCTGTATTTTATTGGGTATTTTTAAAAATATTTTCATTCACAGAATCTGCTTAAGAAGTTATTATCACAATCCACCAAAGAAGCCAGATTTTACAAAGGCAAGGTTTTTGAACAACTTTGAAGTAAAAGCTAATAGTACAAGCATGCTTCATGCACCACTCATTAACCTCATTTCTCTACTACTATGTGCCTCACATGAAAAGTGTAACATGACCATCACACATGCAAATTCCTACCATTCAATAAGCAATTATTCCTATTTGGACTGCACTGGGACTTTTGAGTAGGCTATTATATATATGGTTATAAAAACAAATACTTAACCCATGTTAATAAAGCATAAAATGTAGGTCACACTATCCTTTGGTTTTAAGGCTATAAGAAACTATTTAGCTGAGGTAAGGAAGCAGGAGGCAGTGGGTTCCTTATGTATTGTTGCAGTGCCTAATCTGATTTAACACTTGGGGAATTATACAAATGAGTGGGTTTTTCTCTTAAACATTTAAACATTTTATTCAATAAAGCCTTCTAGCTCTACACGCTGATTGTCTTATAGACTTGTCACTGTACTTTGGTTGACTCAAACATATCAGTGTCTTTGGAGGATCCCCTAAAAGTCATACCCTGAAGACATTTCTAGACTAATGCTGATTTAACTTATTTTCTGATTGTGTTAACTGCAAACACTTATCTAACTGCAGCATAAAACTATAATGCACTAAACCTAAACTGTACAACAAAATTATAGCTATATATCCACTGTCCATTCACACTATGTAGTAAGCTTTAATGTGCACTAACTAGCGTTTCCAAAAATGATATATTAAGTTGGATATTACTTGTAAAATATTTCTTTATGAGCTAATTAATTCTAATTTACACTGCAAACTACTCGACTCTATTTTAAGCACTTTACACCTACTGAAAGAGCTACAAATTTGCAACAAATTGTCAAAATTCTAAATATTTGGCAAGAAAGGGAAACTTGCTATCAGTTATTTGTTGCAAGTCTAAAATGCTACCACTTCAGGTCTTAAATTATGTAACACAATGAAAAGGTGAAACCAACAATTTAAGCAAAATCAACAAATAACTTATTTTCTCCAATTTACAAAGTGAAAATTTAAAAGAGTATTTTGAATTAAATCCCAAATCCCAAAGTCCCATCACAAGTATAGAATGTTCAGAATGAATTCCAACAGTCTTTAATGTACTGATGTACCACAATGATGCAATCCAGAATGTCTTTAAACAAGTTCACAATACTTCCAAAGTAATGTCTTAAACCAAAGTCAATGAGCACTTAGTAATTCCAATAAATGATTTAAATAAATAAATTTGTCACAAACTATATCTGAAGCCAACTGTTAAGGATTGCCCCAGACTAATCTTAAAATCAGAAATGAATTATTCATCAAATCCCCATATACACACATCCTCACTTGACCTATAACATAATAGATTTATAAGTTTTCCAGTGCTGGGGAAAAAATAGTACAGCTGTAAATAAGACTTACCATGAACTCTTGCTATGTAAACAAGTTCTTAACACCTTAAAATCATGGATGAATAGAAAGCTATGTGAACATTCCATTTACATTATCTAAAAAGTACAACTTAAAGTCATGGATAAAAGTTCAACAATGAAATATTCATAACAAACACATTTCATGGCAGATAATGGGCTTCTTAGTTTCAGTTGCTTGCCAGATTGAACTGCTGGATGTTAACATCCCCTACCCCCTGGTCTTGTCAACACATCTATAACAAGGACTGCTGGTACAAAACTGTAACAGTACATACAGATGTTCCCATAAGTTGTATCATTATGGGGCTTTTGCCCCCTTCTGCCCCTATAGACCCTGACCAGACAACATAGCCTCTATCCCCCATGATTTGGCAAGCAACATACAATGTGCAACCCATGGATGAATAATCCATGAAAGTTGTCAGAACGTAGACATGTTCTTTAGGCTGTATATAGCTACTAGGCAGCCAGTGATGGATGAATAAATACTCTATTACTGCTTTATTACCAACTGCATGGATCATCCTGATACTTCTGAATCTCCATTTCAGCTTTGATATCAACTATTTTTTCTGCTATCTACTTGCTTCCTTCTTCTCTAAGTCATTGTTCAGAGTATATTCTATGATTTTTAATACAAAGTGGGAGAATTGGGGGTGAAATGATACACATGCAGAATATTGATACGATTTACTATACTCGGCCTATGATACAATACATTATCAGTAAACTTATTAACTTGATGTTATTTCCATCTTTAGAAGCAAAAGTATTGATGTGTCAATATAACGATGATTCATTCACCCCTAGCAAAAATACTGCTGTAATATTTGCAAGTTTGAGGAGTTTTTTTGTTTGAGGATCGTATTACTATTAATTATAAGCTGTAGATCTCTTTGACTGATATCAGATTTTGTAACTTGGGGCAACATTTTACCTCGGGGTAAGTTTGAGATTAGTGATAGTCCAAGGACTATGTCATTGCATCCCCTTATCATAACTCGTATTTGGTCAAGTCATTCTGTTTGAGGGTCTTAATACTTTCAATTATAAGCTGTAGATCTTTTTGATTGATATCCGACTTTTTCCCTCAGGGCAACATTTGAAAGCATTCCACATCTGATATAATCTGGTTGAGCACATTCCATATAGTTCCTGGACTTTCTTTGTGGTGGAAAGTCTGCTTGTATTTTTGACACACACACACACACACACAATATATATATATATATATATATATATATATATATATATATATATATATATGCACACACACATACACACACAATTATCTTTTAATGCAAAATTAATGGACTTTTATTGTCTAAATCCGCAACTGCATGGTTTCTTATTTGTGCTCAGAGTTGTCGGTCTCAAATTCGGCTATTATTTTACCCACAATTGCCACTGAACACAGTTTACTGACTGTTGAGAGTGCCTTGTGTCATTGCAAGCACCTCTAAATATACACATTTTCATATTGAAATTTGCTAGCACCACCAGTGACACCAGTTACTATCCATATTACCCCAACAGTAATTCCAACTGGCTCACTGACAATGGTTACTGTGATTGTGATTCCAGCCACACAAAGACCAACAGATGCTGCCGCAGTAAGACTGCAAATACCATCTACCAGCAAACGTGTTTGTACTTTATAATCAAAACTGTTTTCTTGATGATTTCATCTTGCAGCTGTTTCTCTGCTTCAATTATTTTTTCACATAGGTAACACTTAGGGTCAATCATAGCTCTTCTTTTAATAACACAATCGCGTAGCACAAGTGCATGAATGACAGACCCTTTCCCGATTTGTCACGTCCAGGTGTAATATGCATACACACTTCTAACCAATTACCCTTTTCCACTGGTACAACTGTCATACGATTATAGAAAACCTCTGCCTTAAAAATATTTCCATTTCAGGCAACTGTGCCTTCTTGGGGTGTAGCACCCTTTTCATTTAAAAACACACAGATTATGTCTATACCTTTTGCATCTAACAATCATCTTTGCCCAATAACTGTTACCCAAATAAGTGCATCCTTGTTGAGATCTTTCTTTTTCAGTTGAGTCAATGTTGGTGTAAAACATTCGTTTGTGAACTTAACCTAGGTGAATACTGCTTTGCCGTTGTAGAGAAAACCCAGGAGAGGTATGATACTTGGTGATATAGTCAACTTTTGGGCACTTGCCGTGTGCAATGATTCCCAGTTGACTTTTAATTGGCATGTCCACACCAGGGTGGTTCCAATGGGCAATTTCAACTTGACCCTTAACAAAATTATGTTACAGTTCATATGCAGGTTTGGTAACACCATTCTAAAGCAAATATTCATCGACATGTGGAACAAAATTGTTATCAATGTTAGCATCCGCTGCCAAATGATCCAATACCCCATTGGTAAATCCGCAACTTCATCAGTGGTCAGAATCCATTACATACATAACAATGATAAAATATGATCTTAAACAAAAACACCTATGAAGGTGAAGTATTCGTCAGGATAAGCACGGATTCTTTCAAACTAAATTTCATCTCTAAAAACTCATGATTCTGATGTAACAACTGTGTAAAATTTTAGACCAACACTGCCTGGCCTGTCCATATGTGATATTGGCAGTACAAGACATGACATCTGTAATTAGCACTAGCGGAAGCTACACGTGCATGAAAATACGTCAACAACGGACTGTCTGAACAACACCAGATGTTCCAATGTAAAGTAATAAATTGGGTACAATGTACCAAAGTTTTGATGGGAAATTTGCAGACCAGTGATATTTTGATGCCGGTCCATATACAAATTTCAGGTGTCATTCTAAGCAATTTCATCATCAGGAAACGTGCACTAACAGTTCTGCAATATTCACACAACTATTAAAAGAATAATCTGCTAAAACCACTTTTAGGGCCCAGAGAAAACCACTTTTAGGGCCCAGAGAATATCTGCTTTAAGGGCATCATCAGTAGTGATACACAGTCAATTCAACTTTTGCCAGATGTAGGAAGTGAAGCCAAAGACAGGCTAGATTGTGATAATGGTTCACATCTGGTGCCAATTCTTGATGATTGCTGATCACTAGTGGTGTAGTTTGAGTTACTGGTGGAGATATCGATGTTGATGCAAACACTGGGTTCCTTTGACTAGATTTAGTGGCTTCACGTCTTGAAAAATGAAGTGCAGAAACACTGTTTGCCGCTTCATATGTGTTTCTCTTGTGCATCTCTGATTTCAAATGTGATGTAAAGTAGAATCTCCTATGCTGAAAATGTTGGTATACTTTGAACACATTCCACAAAATGCTTTAAATTTTGAAAAGGTCACTCGCAGAATCCATACATGAAATTGCTCATCTTCTAACCATGCATCATTTAATGATGTTTAATAATCTGACAATTTACATCATTATAAAAAAAATTGGAATGAAAGAATATTTAGTCTTGCAACTGTAGATGGTACAAATCCAACAATGTGAATAAAATAACTTCCAGTGCAGAAAAAGAAATCGATGACTGCATATGCTTACAAATGGTTAGGCATATGTGCAAAGCACACTTAGTTACCCAATTCAACCATAGCTACTGATGTAATGTGATTGATCATTGCAAAATCATTCACTGCAAAGTTGCTAAAGAAAAATGACGTACTTTCAGTAACAACATTTTAATAATATCGATTTCCAGGACACTTTATGACAAAAAGTAATTTTCACCTAGGTTTCCAGGATATTGTCGTTGAATTCAAATTTTTGTTGGATTCCAGGACCTCCTTAAACATCAGGTGGGCATAGGAACCCTGGTTCAACCTAGTTAACCCATTTTATCCTGCTTACCGATTTCAACTGCAGTGCCTGATTCCTGAGAAGCAATTCTAAATACATTGTGGTAAAATGGAGCATCATACAGTAGCAGCAGCAGAAATTGTGATGACCTTCACCATGTTTACTAAAAATGTTGTAACATTGTTATTTCTTTTATAAAGTATATAAAACTATGTATCTCTGAAAAGGTAATAAAATTTGCAACACAGTGATATATGTTTTGTTATCATTTACCAATGTACATGCTCACAACTGTATTTTGAAATATGACTTGAAAGAAAAAAAAACCAAATTAAAAAACTTACCATGATGTTCAGTGAATCTTTTGTTCATGAAGATGAATGAAATGCTCCAAGTAGTATGTGAATAAAATAAAGATAATTCTATTTCTAGTATTTTGGTCCAAATTTGAAGTTTCTAGCACTGTTAGTTCAAAAGTTATAATAATTTTACTAAAATTGGACAACAAAACACCTGGAACAATTTGTTTACTTCACATTCTAGAACATGTACTTCAGCGTGCAGTTTCTCATGAAAACTTGTCACAAATTAATCCTAGAAATCTTTCAGTAAGATAAAGCTAATTAATCAGTACAATTTTTATTCAAATTTTGAAGTCTACATCATCACTATTTCAGTAATAGCAATATTACTTTAATGGTGAATAAAAATGTCCACATCAGATTGCAAAAACATACTTCATTTTTAAAACTGCCAATTCTACATCAGTTATTGTCTAAACATCAGCTTTAAAGTGTTAATACACTTAGTAATGTGTTTTCCCTGGCATTCGGTATGAACATGGACACCGCATTCCCTGCATCCAAATTTTGTCACCCCTCTTCTCTCTCCAGGTTGAGAGGCCAGTGAACATTCATGAGAGGCTTTTTTTTTTCTGTCAAACATTTTTTCAATGGTATGTTGCACTGTTACTCTGGTAGGCTCTGGAACAAGTGCTGCAGCCTTTCCAGCTCTAGTGTCACCAACCAGAGATGCAACCAAGCCCTCCAGATTGCTCTGAAATGTTGGCCACATACTTTTGACTTTCTCTGGATTTGTGTCCCATGCAATCACATACGCATTGTACGCCGAAGTATCCATTAGGCAAAAGAAAATTTGACGCCACCGTTTTTTTTGATCGGTGATAAAGAAGATAGTACCCAACCATCTGGTCACAGAGATCTACTCCCTTTATGTTTTGCTGGTAATCCGATAGCATTTTGGGAACTTCAACCTGTTGCTGAACAGCCATACCAGAACATCTGTTTACAAAGCCACGTGATGATGGGTCATGAAAATTTGACAAGACACAAACAGCTTTTGTATCTTGCCAAACACAAAATTTAAGTTCATCCTTCTGTGCGACTTTGTATTCATGTTTCTTCAGTTTCAGCTGTTTTGGCAGCAACTCTTTTGGCAACCCCTTCCTGTTGTTACGGACCGTTCCACAGGCCATCACCCCTCTAGTATGCAAGTCTCTCAATAAATCTGTGCTTGTGTAAAAGCTGTCAAAATAGACTGTCAGATTTTTTCCGAACATGTGTGAGCAGTGATCCATTACCAATCTGTAAGCCAGCCCCTTTTCTTGCCCTCTTCTTTGGCTGGTATATACCTGGAATCTGTGCATGTATCCAGTTGAGCTGTCAGCCATATTCCATAGTTTCATCCCCCATTTTGTTGGCTCTGCTGGGAGATACTGTCTAAAAGAGTCTTCCTTTGAATTTCATCATGCTTTCATCAATAGTTGCATTTGTTTTGGTATGAAATTTGATGAAAATCTCTGGTCTAAATAATCCAGGTACCATCTAATTTTCTTTAATTTATCTGGTCTTCCCTCTGGCTGAGGCTCTGCAGCTTGTTCTTCATTGTCATGGAAATGCAAGTATCTCCAAATCAGATCAAATCTGTCATGAGACACTTTTTATTGAAGGATGTGACAAATATATACTTATTTTGTCGCCAATAGTTATGTCTTGATGGAAGACGAATTATTCCCATGGCAAAACATAAGCCTATAAAGGTCTTCATTGTGGGAATATTGACTGGTGTCCATCTTGGTGACTTTGGTTGAGGGGATTTTTTCTACACTCCTGTTTAGCGTAACGGTTTTTTTCATCAACAAGTTTTTTCCAGATTAAATCATCCCAAAGTAACTCAAAGCAATGTTGTGCATAGGCTTCTTCTGGGTGTTGAACAGTTGCCCCTTTTATCAATTTAAATCGTGGCTGCAACCGAGGTGAAAAATCACCCCGGGCCCATTCCTCTTGAAAGCCTTCAAAGTCAGCTTCATTCTCCGAATAACTGTCGAAAAGTGCATGAAGCCATGCACCATCTCTTTCATCAACTTGATTCAATTCTAACCCATCATTTAAGTCAATATTATTATCAGAATCATCCAAATCGTCAACTTCAATGTTGCTACCCTCGCTATCAACATCCATATTTACATCTGAGTTGTCGTCCATCATTTTATCAATCGATTTTCAAGCTAACAATTTCTTTTCCAACCACTTTTATTTAAAATTTCACTGCGCATGCGTGCTTTAACCATTTCCTGTGTTGGTGAAGAAGTACACAAATATTTGTGATGTATAACACGTGTTTCAAGAGACGCTACACACATACGTAGTAGAGTACGACTGTAGTCGTATTCAGGATAAAATGGGATACTATGACCACAGGTGTATTCAGGATAGAATGAGGTATTATGCTGACAGTCGTATTCAGGATAAAATGGGTTAAGAAAAGGACAGCCACTGAACCACTTTAACTTCTGGTAACATATATCTCAGTTACTCATTATATTAGAACATTAACTGGTTTAACCCTTTCACCACTTTAACTTCTGGTAACATATATCTCAATTACTCATTATATTAGAACATTAACTGGTTTAACCCTTTCATCACTAAGTAACTTTGTAGGCTTAGTGTCCTCAACACTAAGTAACTTTGGAGTTGTAAAGCAAAATGACTTGTGGACTTTGAAATAACATAACTTTGCCAATTTTGAAGATATCTGGTGTCAAAATCAAGGTTAAAAATCAAATTTTATGACTGATTCACTAAAATGTGCATATCTATTACAACTGTTAAAATACAGGTGCAAACAGGTAACACAACAGGTAAAATACAAGTAATTATCTATTAACCTCTTAGAAAACTTAGAAAGTTCCCAAAACTTGTTCAATTGAACCTAGATGTACTCATGAATAATTCCAGTAGCAACACAAGTCTTTCTTTCAGTTATTTGGCAGGTAGAAGCTTTCATCAAGGTGAGATCTGTCCACACACCTGTATCGCCTCTGGCTTGTTTGATCGTTGCATTCAAATTCGTTAGACGGACAATGTTTCCAAAAACTTCATCTGAACAGAATATTTGAAAATATTCCAAAGCTTTCCTGGATCCATCTAACACTCAGGTGGGTCCAACTCTCTCAGAAAACTGTAACAAATCTCTTTGGTTTTCCAACTTCAAACAAAATTACGTGGAGTGTACAATTCCTCTGGTTCAAACTCTTCAAAGCCCTCTTCATTGTCATCACTGTCACCCACAAGCGCATGCCATTGTCTCTCCAGATGTCTTCTCTCATTTTCATCCAACTGTACTAGATCAAAATTGGTAAAATCCTCAGATAATTCAAAATCTGACACTTCATTCTCATCTTATCTTTCTTCGAACTCCGCCATTTTGGATACAAATTTCACCATTCGGAAAACTCATTAAAAGTGGCTACTTTGTTCCATATTTCTAGTTGTATACAAGCTAAATTCACGAGATAATCCAAATATAATATCTACATTACAAGAAGGAAGTTATTAGAGGTACCCCAGAATTTATATAGTCAGGTACTATAACGTTACAGAAGAACACTGCTCCAGACCAGTAAGGCAGTCCATAGTGATGAAAGGGTTAAAATCTTTCTAAAATTAAAAATATATGCACTTTTCTTAAATTTAAAAAAAACCAACATTTTTATAGTGTCATTATGTTATATAATCAGAAAATGATACCACTACTTCGATCCAAGTTTCTTATTACACTGAAAGCTAAAATATTTAATATTTTTGGGAAAAATACCATAATTCATCAGGTAGTTTTTCTTTCGATGATATATACAGTTAATATTAAGCTTTTGATGCTTATTTATTTTGTATGTTATTGCACTATTTAATAGTTTGTATTTTATGTATTTATCCATGTCAAACTGATAGTTTGCACTAATGAAACTTGGTAGATACTGTATACTGTGCATATACAACATCTTAAGATATTTTTTAAACCCAATTTGAAAAATGCAATCTTTGTATAAAGCCACATGCATGCAACACAAAATACTTTTAGGGTTTTTATGTCATGAGGATGAGAGATGTAAGAGTAAATGAATCCCGAATCTGATTCATTTATTCTTTTTCAGCTATGGCTGTCTTGCTCTTCAAGATTCAACTAGTGTCTACTTTGGTGGGCAAGCCAAAATAGAGATTTTGGATGAAATCAATTTGACAGTAGAGGAGAAAGAAAACAGACATTCATGCTTCACATTTTATATAACTGATTGTGGAAGAGAGCACTGATTTGACAGTGCATAGGATGTTAAATTATACATCAAGTGACTGTCAGCAGACTTTTAAGTCATTCACTTCCTTGATTGTGTTGCTGTTCATAGAGGGAAGGCAGAGACAACAGTGTCTGAGAAGAAACAGAAATCCCTATGAATAAACTTTTTAGCTAGTGATGGTGCCTCAGTCATGACCAGGAAACACACTGGTGCAGTTGCACCAAGAACACTTCAAGGATCATACACTGGCAGCAGGTCAGGTATTAACAGTACCAACTGAACAACCCTCTGGAGGGGGAGAGGGGCAGAGTTTAATGTGTAGGGAATATTGTATTCATAAATAAACAATAACAAAACATACCTGTGATCGGTGCATTATGTAAGATTTGTAGTTTTTGTCAATCTTAAAAAAGTAGAGTCTCTTGGCAACATGTGAGATGATGTTAATCTGTATTTAAATCGTACTGTGTATTTTTTTCAATTTTTGTTTTTTAAAAAATGTTGTACACATCATGGAAAATGCATCTGTTCTGACTGGATAACTCTTACCCCTATTTAGTTCCAGCAGAATTATCTCTCTTAAATACAATATAATACCTGGTTCTGTCCTTTGTCAACTTAACAATTTAACATTGTTCTTGTGACTGTGTGTGACATGCATGCTGAAGGAGGAAAGAAAGTATATATATTTCACCTAATGTTAGCATTGAGGTCTATGGAAAAACAATCGGTGCTGTATTACCATGTTTCTATTCAGTGACTATAGGCTAACACTGAAGCAAGTTCACAGATTCTACAGCAGCCACTCTGCTGTGTATTATAATGAACCGAGGAATATGCAAGTTGAATTGGAAGATGAGACTATGCAGCATGTCACACTGAAGCAATTTCACATGGCCTTCCTTGGAGGCAAAAGTCAAGGCAGTGTTTGACATCTCCCCAGTTCTTCATGCTTTTATTTTGAGAACATTTTGAGTTGAAGTTTTAGTTAACTACAGCACTGAGCTTCAAAGAGGATCCAACAACAGAAGGCATGATCAAGTGATTTCAACATTTTAAAATATTAGTGTTAGTAAAATATTTCTATGACTGAATAAACAGTAACGTAGTCGTCTGAATTTTGAGTCTGCATTAATTTTTTAATATTTTCTATCTTTCATTATGGTAATACATTCCTGTCTACCCAAGTTCACCAAAGAGACAATGATGGATGGTTATCCAAATTTAAGGTCTGTTAGACATAAACATTGTTTTATACCAAAGCCAGAGAAGGAATTGTTTCAAGTGCCAATGTACTGGTCCACTGGTATGGAAGATTATTCTCAGTGTCATAAGGCAGGCTCCTAACAGTTCTTCTTTTCATAACCAATGTCTTAAATGGATGAAATTTTAAGTCAATCAAACCAGTCTAAAAGATATAAATACTTCCAGCTTTTCTTTATTGATATATCTTTTTCACAAATGATTTTTTAAAAATACAATATATTTATTTTTATGAGCTCAATGATGTTTGTTCCTGCATTACAAGCTTAAAACTGATGTTCAGAATGACTCAGTTATTTAGTGTTAAGCCTAAATGTTGTTGCATTGTACTGTATATACTATACATAACAAATGGCCTCATAACAGATTAGTTCATGTAACTAATTCAGCTATCTTCTCTAAATAAAGTTAGTAGTAGCAGTAGTAGAAGTAGTAGTAAGACAATAAATTTAAAGTTATTAAAACAATAAATGTAGGTCATTGATACCTCCTCTTCAAGTAAGGACACAGAACTTAATCAAAATGCATCCATTCACCAAGGATCACGATTCTGGGTAGGATTGTATGCATACAGTATGCCAAAAACTTATGGTGATAAGCTGGGACTTGGGAGCCAAAAAAGCGAGTTGTTTTTGTCCTGACTCATTTCAAAAAAGTCCACAAGTGGTTTTCTGCACAGTTGAAATGGTCACCATGCTACTTCCTGATAGAGAACATTCAGAAAGGACCAACGTATCTTTTTGGACAGTGTGTCAAGATATTCCACTTGCTGGGAATGTGGTGGACTCAGAGCATGACCTCCACTACAGCTGCCCTTTCTTAATGTAGGAGGGTCCAAACTTGCACACAATGCAAAAGGGAGACAATTTCCTCTTTAACAATCAGGTATGTTTCTACATACAAGTTGTCAGATAAGGACAACATTCATTGACCTTCTAAGGATGAAACATCCCTTAAAGGCTTGAATGCTGCCTGCTGTCCCAAGCTGAATGGATGCTTCTTCTCAGAGACCATAATCTTTGAAGAACTACACCTTCTGCTCCAGCTGAGCACCCCTAGCCCCAATCTTGTGCAATGGCATACACAAAAGAGTGGGGGGTTGAGTGTGTGGATTTGGAATGTGGTCAAAAAACCAGTCCCATTTAAGTGACCAAATCTTGCAGAATACAAATTAGATCAAGGGATATCCATGCAAACAGAGGGTCCTTGTGCAGTTCCTAGTCTGCCAGAAACTGAAATCGGAGGGCACAGGAAAGGCTAGGTAAAGATAGGCCAACAACAAACTGCACCAACCTAGATCTGCCAGCGCATTATGCAACTTCAGATCTCTGTGAGGTTTGCACTTGTAAGAAAGAACATACACTATGTGTCAGATATCAAACTGTAGAAATATTACAGTCTTAAAAAAAAAAACTGTAAAGGTTTCAAGATCATACTGACAAGCTGCTTGGTAGCCTAAAGCATGTCCCATTTAGCATCCATGTTGTCTTTAATGCAAAGACATACATTACACAATGCATTAATGTCACAATAACTTTTGGTATAAGAAACTATTTAAGGATAGGCCAAAAGGCAGCTTAACTCCCCTAAAGATGTTTACTGTTTCCTCTCTCCAAGGAATAAACACTTGACAAGAATGGATGACAAGACAAAGTGGTCACTAATCTTAACCTACAATCTTTCAGCAGGAAACAGTATTCTCTGTAACATCAGTCTATTTGTCTGTACAGATTAGGACCTACATGTACATGTTAAACAGAGACATGTCATCCTGATGTCTGCATCAGATAACGAAAACAATATACAAGAGTCAATACTTTTCTCCATAGGTAATTTTAAGCCAATTACACATCAACCTCTGGCAGGGTTTATGTTTTTTAATGTATAGAGAAATCTAAATCTACAAGGTTCATATATGGTTGTAAATCCAGCAGCTAATCGCTTATAGTCATTATAGAGTCAATCCTAATCAGCTTCCTCCACTCTACAAGTGTTTTTTCCTGAACATCTGAAACTAGACTGTCACTTATGGTCACTTGTGTGAAGACAGCAATCTATGTATCCTATAGACACACATACATACATGCATGCACACACACACACACACACACACACACACACACACACACACACACAGAAAGTTAAGAACATAATGTACTGTACATGCAAAACCCCAAGCCAAAGATACTAAAGGCTTACTATATAAGCACATGTGTTAAAAATGTAAACAAATCATAAGCAAGAGTCCCCTGAAGAGACCAACACTCTACTGGCCAAAAAGGATTTCCAGGGACTGAAGATAAAACCATTTCTTCTTTACCCACCAAGTATCGAAACCATAACCAATATTCTTAAGCAATAGAAGATTGCCATCATGGTATCCACATTGGCACCATTTCATTTAGAACCAATCAGACGTCTTTGAGTGAAAACCTTGTTTCAAATGACCATCATTTCATAAGACACAGCAACAAGTTTTACAAGATGGCAGCATCATTGTCAATTTGAGCAAACATATTGTAACGGCCAAGCTAGGTCCTGATAGTACTACACTGGAGTATGCCACCAGGGATGAGTATGCTCTTATCAGCTGACTAAGGAGGGGAGAATGGAGTGAACTCTGAACTCTTGATTTCTTTTCAACCACAGCACAAGATGATTCATTTATTTAGAAACATTGAATAAAGTCAGTTCATAACCATGACAGTCTTGTTGTTTTGTGCACTAAGCCAGAATACTATCATTGTCTTGAGGTACAGTATGGTATACGTTAATTTCACACAAGGTCAGGGTACACATTAGCACTATACTATTAGTTCATTATATTATTACTCCTTGAGATGAATGAAAATTTAATAAGAGTTACCATATTTGGATTTAGTTGCAATGAAGTTTACTAGAGAAGAGAAAATATGACTTGACTGTAATATATGAAATGTAAAATCTGCAAGGAAAACACTTGCTTGACTTCACACTTTAACTATAGCATAATACTTATTTGAAGTGAATTGATATAGATGGAAGTAAATTGGCTGTCAAGTCAGTGAGGAAAACACTCACAATGACTTAGTCAACAAGTAAATTATAAAATAAACACATAAATAATTTATGTTTTTATAGATTGCTAGATTAATCAAGTATTGTTGAACTGAATTTAGGATGTCGAGTCGGTGAGGAAAACACTTACAATGACTTAGACATTCTATTTCCCTAAGAACTTTGTTGGACCTATAATTTAAGAAAAGCAACTATATCTTTGTAATGTAGAGAAACTTCTCTGTATGTCTTTAGCTTCATAAAACTAATTAAATAAAGAAAATAAATTAAGAAATAAATAAAAGTATTGGTCTGTGAGGACAACACTCAGTTGACCAAATAACTGAGGTTCAAAACACAAATGATATAACAAACTCTAGTTTGCTTATAAAAATAAATTAGAAGTGACAAGAATGCATATAATTTGGAAGAGAGAACGGAATTAAAAATAAAAAAATAAATTCCTTAAATAAATATTGCTTTGTGCTTAAATAAACTTTACCAAAAAATGTATTGTCCAAAATATTGCTTTAAAGTTACATACAGTCCTACCCACTTATATCGACATCACTTATGTCGACAAGCCACCTATTTCGACAAAAGCAAAGTCCCGGTCCCTTGCTCTACTATTACTACCAAAATTGTCATGCTTATGTCGACGTCGAGATAAAAAAATAAACGTACATGTCGACAGAAGCCCTTGGTCCCAGCTTGAACAAATCCTTTGTTTTCTAATCATTTATGTCGACAAGCTGCCAGTTCCGACCCATTCTTTGTTCAACAATTAGTTGATCTTGCCGCCAGGCTTTAATTTTACCGCCTTATCATTTATGTCGACCAGCTGCCAGTTCCGACCCAAACTTTGTTCAACAATTAGTTGATCTTGCCGCCAGGCTTTAATTTTCTCGCCTAATCATTTATGTCGGCAAGCGGCCAGTTCCGACCTGTACTTTATTCAACAATTAGTTGATCTTGCCGGCAGGCTTTAATGTCGCGGTCGGATAAAAAAAAAAAAAACAGGCTTTTGTTTGGTCCTATAAAGTTGGCCTCTCGCGGCGACTTAAATAAAAGCAATGAAATCTGATCTGATTCTTGCATTTTCCAAAGTGATCGGTGATTAAAACAAGTTTATTGCGCTGTGAAAGTTTCCTTTTTAACTTTATTTATATTTACGATGGCTACCAACGGCAGTGTAAACGCAGATTAAATTTACAGTCTCTGGAAACTAAATATCTGGCTGTTAAGGAAGTTGAGGGTGGGGCATCTCGCAAAGATGTCTGTGAAAAATTTTAAATGTATTGAGCAGACATTGTTACAATATTGTATTGTAAGAATTATTTTCTTTTAATGCCTCATTAGCATGTGTCAATGTATACAATATTATGCCTTCATTAATCATATCAGCCGCATATCTCTTGTTCGCTTTTATGTACTTTTCATGATGACTTCTGTAACTAAATACACATACTGTTTAAACCAACCTGTTGACGGGTTTTCATTTCCCTGTGAATAGCCCCATCCCCTTGGTAGCCTCAGTAAGATGGGAATTGACTGACCAAAATCTAGGTCAATTTAAGTACATGTACTCCAAGCGTGTAAATAATAACTATGCAACCATGTGCTTATGCCGACATTGAATAATCGTAGTGAATGTTTTTCATATCAGGATGTGACCGATGCAATATTTTATTGTGGATTTTATTACACAAAGGTAACCAAAATGTAATTTGTCAATATACAAGTGTATTTGACACTGGTTTTGTCTTCATGTAATCAAAATTTGCACTGTTTGGTTTCTTAAAGTGTAAATGCTACTCAATGACGACAGGTCACCCCTTATTGATGAATTTAACTTGTATCTTTTTTCAGTACCCCCCCCCCCAACACTTATCTCGACATCCGCCTATGTCGACAATATTTCCTCGGGCCCGAGGATGTCGACATAAACGGGGAGGACTGTAACTCGATAACAAACTAAACAAAACAAAATAAAAAATATAAAAAATAAAACTCACAATAACTGTGATGTACCTAATTTGATTGCTGCTAGCTGACTGAACCCCCACAAGCAGTCCACAAAGCCTTATATACTCCTGACAAAACCCACAATCAACAAAGCCCACAAAACCCACAAATCCAACAAAACCTACAAAACCCACCACGTTCACAAAACCCACAGTTCTAACAAAACCCACAACCAACACAGCCCACAAAACCCAAAATTTTTGTTGGAGTATTCAAACAAACATGAGCTAGTATTGCATGTGTATATTTTGTCAATCTTCACAATATTTATTTATAGAAATTACCAACTTGATATTTTACTCATTGTTACATCGTGATTGTATTGCCCCAAGAAAAGAAAAAAAAAAATCAGTTTTGTAATTCACGGCACATACCATGCTATTCTGTTGCTCATAGCAATGGTTCGGAAACTGCTATGCACTGTTACAATATTACCGAGGTAGACCGCATGACAGGGCAGTCAACATGTGTATATACCAAAAATATTAAGAGAAAAACCAAACTTAAATGCGATGATGTATACAAATGAAACATCAGGGGATATAAAACATTGAGTATGCATCGTACAGTCTTAAACGGTTAACTAGAAATAGTCATTAATCAAATTATCAAGAATGCCAGCCATCGGCATTGATACTATTTTCTCTAACTCAAAACATCTAGACTATACCAGCTAACAATTAATCGACGAAGTAAAAAAAACAGAGGATCCTAGAATATATTAATGTCAATTCATTTGAACAATTCACTGGTAATGCGCTGATTTAAAAAAAATCGAGACCGAATTGGGCGGCTTGTATGGTGTTTACTGTATACAAGCATGCATACCTCACTCCCTAAATGCAGGTTATTACAATATATTTTTAAGAAGTATTACGCTGAAAAGCCCCCAAATCAATAAGACAATCCATTCAGCAGAAGTAACAGTAGAAAGATTTAAGATGGGCACCATAGTAGTCATAAAAGTTTTTTCTGAGTTTTTGTGGCATAAACTGTCAGTTGCTGAATTACACAGCAAAAAACGCCTGAAGGGCATTATATAAGCTGAGTCGGCAACTGACAGTTTATACCATGATAAGCTCAGCAAAAACAATGTTGAACTCTTATAATTGCAATTATTATTTTATTTATTTTTTATTGTTATTTTGTGTTTTTAAAAATATTTCCTGTCAGTTTTAGAGCCTGTTTAAGCATATGAATTCTTTTTGAGGCATCTGCTACATAGTTATTTATAGAACAGGGAATTCTCCACCTGAAACGTAATAGCTACGTCAATATCAAACAAAAAATTCTACCAATGGTAGGCGATCTAAGGTTTTGAACATTCCACAACATGGTCTTTATCTTTTATCTAAACTGGCATGTTTTCTGAGTAGAAGTTCAACATTAAAAGCAAAGAATGTGTTGTTCTGTTCAACATATGAATGACTCTTGGATTTGATGCTATCATGAGTTTATTGGGACTTGTTAATCATTATTGTCCAGACACATGAGTAACTAATTTTTGCATCTTTAAATCTATTTTCTTATTGATTAACAGTTTAGGCCACCTATTGGGGCTACTTAAAAACAAAATTAAGACTATCAGTAAATGGTTATAGTAATAGGGGTCCAATAGTCAAACGGTGCAAGATATTGACACTGAAAGTTACGATGTGGGGGGGGGGTAGCGGATCTCCCACCCACCCACATCGTAACTATCAAGGTTGGCATCTTACATTGTAGGCCTGTGAATCCAACTGTTATGATGTTAGTCTTTGAACCCCCACCCTCCTCCCAATCCCTATATCCATTTACCTATAGTTTTAAATTCATCTATAATGAGCTCCATTGTAAGTGCTGTAGCCACAATATTCTTCGCAGATTTTGAGTTTCCCCGATTTTGTTTTTCAAATCTAGTCAAATAAAGAATTATCTGTATTCTGAAAAACAGCAAAGCTGTACTATTTGATTCTGTCAAATCTATTTATTCTATTTTCTAAATAAAATACAAACCCACTGTTTTTATTTCGTTTTAAAGGCGTGCAGTGTGTAGGCCTTCCAGTTCAGTGTTTACATTAGTTACTTTGCACATGACTTGTATAAGTTAGTATGAAGTAGTTCTCCGTACAGCTTATACAGAAATAAATGCAGTTGGGCCTGATCACATAATTATGTTCTGACCAATGGAAATCTTCCCTTCATTTATCAACTGATGCAACTGCAATTATACTGGAAATCATAACAGAATTTAACTGAAGACCAACTA
>JAECUM010024727.1:0-24258 GCA_016617855.1 Megalonaias nervosa
CTAAACGTTTCTTAATAAAATGCAACTTTATATTGCTAATATAAATCTCTTGCTAAGTCACAAACAAGAATAGAAAATATTTGCGTCATACTACGCAAGCCAAAGCTACATTGAAAACATACAAAAATAAACGTGGTAGTACAATAGCTATAACTTACAATATACATAAGAAATAATATACATAAGAAATTAATAAATAACTTACATACCTCTACAACTGAAGATGTTCAAGTCCCTAAGTAGACTGCTTACTGACAAGACGTTCTGTAATGTAAAAATATCGTCTTACGGTGAGGCATTTATACACAGACGATGCAGTCTACATCGTCTGTGCGCTGGAAGAATTCGGTTTTTCCTATCGAAAGCACTTCGCACGTGCGGCATAGGATGAACCGAACTCACTGTTTCTAAATATTGTACAATATACATAAATCACCCTCGGGTATCGTTGTACACAAAAAGTGAAACCCGAGTACATATATTTAATAAATAAAGGGATTTATACAATTCCATGACACTAAGATCATACAGATATTGTACTGGTGTGCCATCTTCTCATCTTTGAACAATCCAACAAGTTCTTGTTAGGTGATTTTATTCCGTATATGCTTTTCTGTTTGTAATAGTATGTGTTATAAAACTGAATATCTTGCTTCATATAATTGTAAAAGTTGTCTGTTTCAATATTAATCGATAGAACATCTGTATCAGTCATAAAAGGTTTCATCATATTTGTTTTGTTGTTGTTGTAGTAAGTCATATATATGCAACGTAGTTACTTCAAATACTGTAAAGCCTCCATAAATTGGATTGAATAACGGTATTTTGTTTACCTTTAAACTTATACCATATCTTCATCTCTCATTGTTTCCCTTGCAGACGATATATTTTTTGAAGTTTGAACCTTTCTTTTCATTAGTACTTTTTTTTTACATTCGTTCTATTTCTTATTTTTTTCATCTAATGTTCAAAGACAGACTTATTCATTAGATTAGCAAAGAATCCTTTTCAAACTGATTGGTTGCATTTTGTCTCAAAGATGTATTCGATTCTATGTATGATTTTAGCCATGATTTATTGATTGAATATAACTGCTCTTTGTATCCGTTTTATTGTTAGTTTTACCGTCAAACTACGATGGTGAATAACATCTTTCCTTTGTTTTTCAACATACATAGTAATTTAGCTGCTGAACATGTTGTACCCTTTCTCCTCTCTGTTAATTTCTTCTGTAGCCTTTCACTTAAAATTAAATTTTCAGATAAGTATTTTACAGTTTTTTGCACAGTGGAAACATAACGTGTAATACAGGTGTTATTCCTTCTTCTAATAGACCCTTGACATGTGGCAGGAATTTCATTATTGCAGATTATCTTAATTTGTTTTAGACTGAGACCATGTTAAAGTATATGAAAAAATATATGTTGATTCTACAAACTCTAATTTACTGTAATTTTGTAAGTACCCAATACATCTTTCTCATCTTCGTGTTACCATCCAGGTTACCCGGTTTAACTGACTTTGCCAGAGTTTCATATCACACTTTATTCAATACTAATTCATTCTATTGTCGTTATCAATTTTTAATATGTATTAACACAAATATGTAACGGGCTGTACGTAATGTAGGTGTTTTCTGCTTATTATATTTTCATATAATTAAACAATCAAATTTAATTTGTTTGCTTTTTAACTTGGTGAATTCCAGTTAGCCAATTAAATATGTTCAACTGAATTGCTGGACAATAATAAGGTAAACTGCCTGTTTTGTTTTTTTATTATTATTATTTTAATACATAAAATCTGTAATTTATTTACCTAATGTTTTGATTTTTTTGCAAATGTTATAAATTAAAAAATGTAAAATATTGGCTGGCTTACATTTATCTATCATTCTAGCACATAGGTAAAAACCTTTGGAGTATCTGAATTGAAGAGTGACGGGTGGCATCTTGCCAAAGTCCGCTTCGCGGCAATTGAACTCAAAAGCTGTAGGACCTAATACGTTATGTAGTAACTACTATAAATTTATTGCTGTTATTTTTAATTCTGTTTTTTTTTTTTCAAAACTGTACTGTGGCGGGCTGGGCTTGGATGCTTACAGACAACTTTTCTTTTTTAGTGCGGTTGTTTGCTTTTTTTCTTTTAAAAATAGTCCTGGTTGTGGCATTGGGCTTATTTTTGTTATTAATTTGGTTTTGTCTCATTGGGGTAGCTAGTAAGGTATTTCGTTGCCGAGTCAGAATACATATGAGTTAGAAGAAAATTTATTGATAGGTGATAGTGTGGCGGTTATTGAAAAATTGTGGTGGTGGGGTTGGGGTTGCTTGGTGCTTGTTTTTCCAAAATGTGAAATTAAGGGTATATCATCTAAATCAGAACTCTGTGTCAACAAACAAATTTTGTCCTTAGTATGGTGGGTTTTTTTATAAATTGTTTTGAAGCTGTTAGGTGTTCGTCTTCAAATCATTATTTTTGTTTGGTGGAGTGTACAGTTATTGTTTTTTTCAAATTATCCTGTTCAGTGGGTGAGCAAGAATGATTATCCCTAATACCACTAACGTACTTGTACACTGTATAAGTGTGAACCCTTTGAACAGATGACACCTCATAAAAGTGTAATCGTTTAGTGAGTTATCTCCACTTTATATATATATATATATATATATATATATATATATATATATATATATATATATATATGTGTGTGTGTGTGTGTGTGTGTGTGTGTGTGTGTGTGTTTACATTAAATGTTATTGAAAGGCGATTCGAAAATACATAGTTAAAAATTTATTAAAACTGGATGAAAAATCTGGAAGTTATGAAAATTTGAATTTGTAGGTGTTATGTATAAGTTCTATCCTTCCGATCTACTTGATCTGGCAAGCCTTTGTCTAGCCACCTTATTACGTAGTGATTAATTTACACCTAGCTGGCGATTAATTTTGTTACTGGTCCTCTTTTAATCAATGATACTAGATGGTTCTTTAACTGATGTCATCGTCAGCTGAAAAGCTAATTACATACATCTACAAAAAGCTCTCAGATAACAAAAGCTGGGTACCACGAACATGTTTGTACTGCGGTATTCTGAACGTACTGCGGTATACCACAATTATATTAGGGACCAGCAATGCAATATTCTAGGGTAGGGTACTGTCATTAGCAGAAAAAAAATCTTGCTCTAATTAATAGGAAAATGACACCATGTTTTATCCATGATTTTGTTTGGGAAATATATTAATTATCTTGAGATAAAAGAAAAGAAAATATTTTAGCTCAAAAGAAAATCACAGCCCCACCCACCCCCACCCTCCACCATAAATAGCCACTACATTGTAGTAGATGAATGTGCTATGTGTATGTTAATTGTTATATACGTTACATTCTTAAAGCTGAAACTAAAATGGGATAATTAAGTTTTCACTAAAGCTAATACTGTGAAAGATATGCTGATATTAGAGAGCCTATTGAAAAAAAACCCCAGGAAGTTATAATACAGATTTCTACCTACACTATTGACATAATAGTCAGGGAAACTTTGAGTGGAATTCCAACACTCGGGTAAGAAATTTATCACAGTTGGACAATAAACATTAACCACAGTTTCTCGACAAAAGAAAAACTACCAGGACTAGAGAAATTACGGTAAGTTCAGACAGAAAACAACTGTACTCTTTAAAATGGTAGGGTGATTCGCAGTCTTACAAAGGAATACATATATTTAACACATTCACATACACTAATAAATAACTGAAACATGACATGTGATTTTTTCGTTTAATTTTAATCCGAAAGTTTTCACAATGTTGGATTTGGCCTGAGTATGTTTCACAACCTTCCATTTGGCTACTGCACTGGCGTAAGTGAGACGTAGTCAAACATTTGTTTGAAGGATTTCATAAATATAATTATATTTGTAATATCCATCATTAATTTGTTATAGTTACAACCGTTTTGTAAGGAAAGAAAATTGTCGAACAATTTTGTCATGAGTTAATGAAAATACTCTGTTACTACTATTCAAGTCGTAGCAAGAGTCCTCGGGAATTTCCGTAAATTCATTACTAACGGAAACTACCTACGTACCGGTACAGTGAAAAAGTACCGTAGTACATGCAAACAGAAAAAAAGCCCGCGGTAAACATGTATGCAGCTAATACCGCGTGCCTCTAATACGCAGCACACCTACACAAACAACCGTCTTATCTATGCGTGCTATTGACAATAAATATTCTTAAAATATCACGAGGTTTCGTCGCTTTCTTTGGCTTAGTCATGAATTAGGATCGGAAAATCTGAGCTGATTAAAGACTTGCTATGAAAAACTATAACGATTGCCAAAACGCACTTCACTCATGTCAGTTTCTCTCAATGTTTATTCTTCATTTAAGTGTAAATATATTAGGTGAGGTCATACTATTCTATTTTTATACCCAACACACGAATTTGTTTTAGAAATCACTATTACATTCTCGCGCATTCTTACAAAATATTCTTGGATATTTGTTTTCAAAATGTTAACTCTTAAAAGTATAGTATTGTTTGTATACATGTATTTACAATATATTTACCATACAGTTTAGGTTCATTATGTTAAATAGCGTTGTTCAAAAACAAGCCAAGAGAAATATTAAATCGAATTCTGATGTAAAAATAATGCCTTGGTTTTGGAAGAGGCAGGAGGCTAGACAGGATGCCGGTAGAGGGGTCACGTGGCCCAGGCCTCTCTTAGTCATGGAGGCCCCTCTGGTTGCCGTGGATAAAATTGCATATGTGGAAATAAGCCGTTATTCAAAGAACCTAATATAGCTATAACAATTATATACCTATAAAGGACAATTTAAGGACTGCCTTCAGGGTGCATTTAAAGGTCTATAAGGGCCCCCAAACTTAACCACCCCTGCCCCTCAAATCCTTAATCTGGGGCTGTCTACCATATTGTCACCATCCCCCCTCCCCCCAAGGCTTTCGCTCCAGATCCCCGACCAGAATGCTGCTTCCCTCTGGACCCCAATCGTACACCTGACACTAAAGGACACCTGGCAGGTCTGTATTTTGAAGACCAAGTATTATTTTGTATACTAAAGTAGTAGGGAGGTCGCATTGTTTTCAAGGTCTTTTGGGTCATTCACTTCTCAACCCGATCTCAAGCCATGGCCTTGCCCTGACAAGATGAACATACTTTTAAGACGGGTGTTTCAAAATCTCACCTCATACCACAACGTCTAAAGACTCCTTATTAAATGGTATTAGAAAAGTCAAGTCACATTACGCAAACTCCCATGCACATGACTACAGGGTGTCTATGTCTTCTTATACAAGCATTATGGACAAATGAATGCACATTTTAATGTACATAGTCTATAAAAAGTGGCATAATCTAGTTCAAATGTAGGTCGACTTTTTACTAATGCGCAGGCGTATGAAAGAAGAAGAACTAGAATAACATTTGAGGAACTCATGGAAGGTCAGATTGTTCATTGCATCACTGCCAAAAGGGACATTATGGAGTCTAATAGGGATACTTGGGGTATTTCAGGTTTTACACCTGCTAACTATTACAACGTTGCAGATTGCGGTTATAGCGAGCTGAGGTGCCAAGTGAAGCATGCGCACTGAGAGGAAAGTAGAGTTCCAATTGAAGAGGAATAACCTTGTTTCCGAAAGGGTCTATCTGGTGATACAAGGTCTTGCAGTAACTAAAATGATTGTTTCTTGAGAAACATCATTGTACCAATGGGACTAAATCCGAAAACTCGAAACCTCTAGAGTATGTTATTCCACAAACCTTGCCTAATCTCAAAGTATCATTATTTAATCTGCTGCAGGGTGGCAAAATGAGCCGAACTTCGTAATTATAACTCAGTAAGATATCACTCCAAGACAAAACGATGCCAACAGATAAAGCAAAATTATGCTACAATTAATTAAAAGACTATGGCTCAATATTAAGTCCCTAGGAGCTCTTTATTTTCAGAAACAATCACAAATTAATAACAACAGCTACATTGTTGACTAAACACACACGCTTTTATGAAAGCTATTGTACATGAGCTTTACAAACTTATGGTGATTAAACATTTTCCCACAGTTTATATCTCCTTATCTTAAAGGAGACCAGAAATAAAATTTTTCCTTTTATGGATATAATTCTCTACAAATTTTAATTCGACTAATGTTTATAAATTACATATCGTAGGCGGGTAGTGATTATATTGCGCGGAAGATACCACGATTCCGTAAATTACCGAGTTTTTCCGAGTTTTGATGAGACGACAGATCACGTGGTCCCCTGCCGCAATACTATCTAGTTCTCGAATAGAAACAGAAACATAGCCAGCGAGATAGACAGGAGGAGACCAGATTTGGGTTGCACATTAAAAGTTGAATCTGCTTTAGAGATATACTCATAACTATATCTGTTGAACTGTATGTTAAGAATTTAAAAAAGCAATGTAATTTTAAAATAAATACTTATACATTGTGTGCTGTGCAAAATGTGATAAGGATTAAGTGATGGTGCCCAATGTAAAAATAAAAAATTTACCACAATGCAATAAATCATTTAAAAAGGAGGAGATTCAATCGTGTTATATGTAAATGACATATTCATTACCTACCCCCAACACACCACCTAAGGACTAATATTTTTGAAAATATACATCCAACACTGAAACACTTGAGAGATAATACTGAATTTCTGGGCGAAGAGACTAGAACGGGTACTGACTTGTGTGTGAAACAATATCCATTACCGGGGAGGTGTAAAAGGCATTGAGAACGGTTTTCATCGGTCGTAACTTAAGCATTAGTTTTTCAAAAAAAAACCCACAAATAAATCTGCAAAGCAGAAATCATAAGTAATTAATTTAAACATTAAGAAGCTTCCTTCTTATGATTCAATTACAGTGTATTTTACATGCAGGCTACAGTTAGCGTATTGACAAATCTCATAATATATACATGTCTGGTATAATAGTTTATGTACTGTACTGGTCAGTACTCAAAGAAAATTTTTTTTGGCACAGGCCCGGGCTGGTGACTTGAATGAACTCACAAGCCCTGACTGAAATTCCACAAGCCCGGACATTTCATACCTGTCAACTCTCAAGCCGAGAGAAAAACCTCCCGATTTTTGGGATATTTCCACACCTACCTCCGGATCTCGTAATATCTCCCGATTTTTTTCAGAGAACTAACGATTATTACATTATGTCAGTCAATTTCATTTGTCAGAAAATAAAAGAACACCAAACCATACATAAATAGATATAACGTATGCAATCCACAGATGCTATATTCTATTTTATCATTTGTGAATATTGTAGTGATGAAATCAGTGCCGGATTTAGGCATAAGCTAAACAAGCTGCAGCTTAGGGCCTCACAGTCTGAAGAGGTCTCTCAAATTTATTTTATACCAAATAGGGTCTCTAAAGCTTCTCATAGCTTAGGGCCTCGGTTAGTCCGAGTTTCCTCTGACCCTTGCCACCCCATTTTTGATATTTGGACATTTATGTTGGGGTGTAGGGTCAGAGTCCATTCCCTATCGAAAAGTTGGAATTCGCCGACACCAACTGGTGTCGGCATAGGGTAGCCGCTTACTAGCCGGCCTAGCAAACTTTAACGACCTTTCATCGAGATATACCTGCATGAAATCGATAGGAATATGATTTATTTTCTCAGATATTGCGAGTATAGCATTCATTATATCTTTAATCCGCTGATAGACTAGCTGAAACCATAGCGTTGATGAAATTTGACCTGGAACTCGCCATTTGCATTCCGAGTCACATGACCACGCAAATCTCGCGACCCACATGTCAATGACTAGACAATACCAGCTTCTGAAAGAGCAATGAATGAATTACCAAATATATAAAATGTAAAAAAAGTTATCAGCTCTTTTTTTTACAATTTACCTCTGAAGTTCAGGAAGTGAAAATGACCAAGTGGAGTTAGCACTTTTTTGAAAGGTGCACATCTGGAGTAAGGCCAAGCTGTATACTCTATAACCCATATTACACCCATCAATCATACACCAAAATAAAGGGAATTAAATGTTCTTTTAACAATACATAAGATATACAAGGTCTTTTTTAAATAGCCAGTATAACTAGTCAGGAAACCCGGGGGAATTCTTTTTCTTTAAAATTCTAACCTATGCAAAATACGAAACTGTAGAGTGCCACCTTTAGAGTTCAAACAGTCACGTGATATCAAGAATTAACCATTTCTAATGTTGCTGTAAGAAAACAAATCGAACAAATAAATGAAAGCCACGTAATATTTAAATAAAAGAACATAAACTTCTAAAAATATTTATTCTGGAAACAACGACCAGAAATCTGTAAATATTTCAGCTGCTTGAAAAAAAAAAAACAACAAGCGGAGAGCACAGGTCAACGTGGTAGTCACGTGATACCAACAACATACATCACTGACACGTGTTTAGTACTTGATGAATATGGTTTTCTCCACCTTGCTGGGATACCGACAGGTTTCTAGTCGTTGTTCTCAGAATAAATATGTTGAGAATTAAGTGTGCATTATATTTATGTACAAGTATTACGTGACTTTATTAATATTTTCGAATTCTATGTACAACAACTTTCGAAATGGTTTATTGTTGATATCACGTGATTATTGGACCTCTGATGTCACTGACATGTAGGTTGCGAGATTTGTGTAGTCATGTGACTCGGAATGCAAATGGCGAGTTCCAGGTCAAATTTCATCAACGCTATAGTTCCATATCGTCTTTCAGCGGATTAAAGATATAACGAATGCTACACTCGCTATTTCTGAGAAAATAAATCATATTCCTATCGATTTCGTACAGGTATATCTCGATGAAAGGTCCTTAAAGTTTGTTAGGCCGGCTAGTAAGCGGCTACCCTATGCCGACGCCAAATGGTGTCGGCGAATTCCAACTTTTCGATAGGGAATGGACTCTGACCCTACACCCCAACATAAATGTCCAAATATCAAAAATGGGGTGGCAAGGGTCAGAGGAAACTCGGACTAGGCCTCGGTATGTCTAAATCCGGCACTAGACGAAATAATATCACACGACAATTCTTTTCTTCAATAAATAGAATGTTAAAATTAAACATTATTCACGTAAATTTCAGATTTTTTAAAACCACTACAACAGTACTATAGTAAAACAAAAATAAATAAAATTGTCACCAATTAGCTTAAATCCCATGGATGATCACTATGAATGCTGTGTAATTTGCTCTGCAAACAAAATCGCATCTCCATTTCCGCCAAAGAAACTCAGCCAGTTAACACCTGACATTTTTCTGCCGTATATGTAAAGTTTAATTACGATGATTAAATTAAAGAAGGAATAAAACAAAATATACCATGCAGTATATGTGCCCCTCCCCACCCAAAAAAAAAAATTCAGAATAAATATTTTCGTTTAGTAAACAGTGTTACATGCCTTAAGACTTAAACCTAAGGAAATAAGGTGGGACATAAAACGTGGGAAAAACAGTTTCCACATGTACGGTAACTTGTGACTGCAGATTTGAACTGTCAAAATGAAATCCTATAGGCGTCTAAAGTTACAACAAAATAGGGCATCGTTTATTTGCCAACCAATTGCTGGTACTTACATACACACACTGTCGAACATGTCCGAACGGCAGTACTTTTCACAAGATAAATACAAGGATAAGGATTAACTGTTAATTAGTCACACTGGCTTTATTGCTTGTGTACTTAAGTCAAAACTTTAGCTATTTTTGCAGTTTACCCACAGCTGACCAGAATATGAAAAAAGGAGCTTGTCCTGGGGATTATGAGGCGTATCACGGAGAGAAATGGCGCGTCCATTGAGCGCTCGCACATTGGGACAAGGGGTGGGGTCAACAGTCGCCTCCCCCCCAATTTCTATTGTCAGCCAGTTAATGTGAAACTTTTATTTTATACCTGACCTCTTTTCTTTTAATCGCTGTTATTTAAACCGCCCAAGAGATAGTTTTATATCGGTTCCAATCACTGATTGGAACCGATATAAAACTATCCCTTGATCAGTTTAAATAGCAGCGATTTAATAACGAGCGTCACAATCATGCCTAAAGTTTGCTTGGTTCATAACTAGCGTCACAATCATGTCTAAAGTTTGCTTGGTTAATAACTAGCGTCACAATCATGCCTAAGTTATCTAGTATTTCCGCCAGAAAGTCTTCTGTCTGTGAGTGAACATCAAAAAAGGTCTTTAAAAAACTAAGATGGTTTGAACAATTTTCTAAGTGTTGTGTATAAAATTACTTTGCTCAGAAAACACAATAGATGTTTAATAATGTACAGTAATACGATTCTCTAAGATTAGGAAAGTTTTCTAAGTGGCAGGTTAATAAGGAAGTATAACAGGTGATGTTATATCTTATTGGATAAACAACAGGAAAGTTTTGGTTTAGTACTAATCGATTCACTTTAAAAAGCCAGTGATCCTGTCGTTCATTGGTTAGAGTGCTTAACTCCTGCGCAGGATTACAGGCTCGACAAGGCCGGTTCAGCCACCTTGTTGTGTCCTTAGACAGGAAACTTGACTCTTATGCCCCCACTCCACCTCCACCCCGAAAAATAACTCAGTTCACTTGGTTAATGGCTTTATAGCGGTTTTAACCCAAACCAGAATGGTGCTGCACATCTTTGATGCACACAGAGACTGTAGGATAGTGGATTCCATCTCACCGTATTAATTTCTATTCTAGTCATATATATTGGGGGAATTGTTAAGAAGTAATTACCAAACAAAGGGAATTTTTGCAAATGGGAAAGTGTATAAAAACTCACTATGCTGATGATACCCAAATATATTTGAATGAAATAAAAGAATCATTAAAATTACTGTATCTGATCAATTGTATAGAAAAGACAATATATTGATAAAATGAAAACCATATGGTGTCGTCATCATGAAACTGTGGTCTGATCAACTAGACACGCAAGGTTCCTAGGTTTCCAGCATGACGATTGGAATAGAATTATACCTTACAACTCTTTGCATACCAATTTTTGAAACCAAATGTTATAAAACAAGAAGGAATTTGACAATTATACTTTTACTTTCGTACTATGCTTTAATGGATGATAATGTATTTAGTATCAAGTTTACACATGAGCAAATTTCCTAATATTAATTATTACCGATAATGTAAATCTTAAACAATTAGGCAAATCACGCGCTTCGGGAATTTAAAGTTACTGCACAAGAATGTCTCCACTCATACCGTCTTGAAAACGCCCTAAGAATATATCTATCGATTATTGAACTACCTAATGTATACAAGTGTAATACCATACGAAGGCGAGTAGTTTTGACCTAGATAGATTGCAAAATTAATCTGCATGAAAACTTCCCTATAGACTTTCCATCCTGCACATAACCACATAACCTGTGCCACTTTTGTTAGCTGCGCGAACAAGATCTGTTCACACTTCATGATAAATATCATTGCTCTTGTAGTTAGTTTTTTTTTTTATTCCATCAACCACAATTATCTCTCAGCGGGATCGGATATATTATAATAAGCCCGATGTGCCACCCCCATGTCGTTTGAAGCAAATAATGGAGACACGAAAACCCACAATCACAACAGTAAAATTTGTATAAATTCAATTGCTAATATAAGCGTCACACACCATTGTGACAGACAGCCTGGAGGACAAAACAATGAACAAGAGTGGTTAAAATTCGACAATACTGTTGGCCATCGATGAGGTTTAGTTTTAAAAATTCGACATTTCCAAAATATTTCTATAATATCAATACATGTAGTATAAAGACGTAGCTCTACAAGTCGACGGTCGATTTTATTTGCCACTATGTATACAAAACAAGCATTGGCCGGATGTAGCTCTCAAAGCCGACTAGTAGATTTTATTTGGCAATATGTATACAATACATGTAGCGCCTACACGAATTTCTATGAGTCAGCAGTTGATGTTATTTGGCAGTTTGTATTCAGTACATTAAGTGATTAAATGTACCTCTAAAAGTCACCAAATCAGATGTGTTTGATAGAATGTATACAATTTAAGTTGTGACTAAATGTAGCTTCAAAAGAAAACAGTGTTATATGACACAGATATGTGCTTTCGAGTAACAAATCAGATGAAATATGATGCAGCTGCTACTCATCTGTGCTGTCTGACAAATTCGTTGACTATTTAGTCATGTTAGCTGGTGAGATTACAGAGATTAAATTACGGACCTCGTGTGCCATCTTCGGTCTTATTCATTTTAGCGTTGTCCGACTAAAGCACGTTATAGCTCACCTGGCAAGTAAGGCCGTGTAAGCTTACTAAGCTTAGTATTATATTACGTTCATCGTGCGGTGTGCGTCAGAAAATTCGTTTATAGTTTTCATCCGATTTTGACATGGAATATTGGATTATCAAACTTTGCAAGTTCCGCTGTTTTTCCAACACTGATCACTTTCATTCAGGCATTATGGGATTTGCGGACTGCATGCAAGATTTACATACCTCGTGCAAATGAAGAGCTTGACAACGTGCAAAAATATACTTACCTCCAAAATAGAAGATTTGACAACGAAATTACTCCAGTGAGCATGGTTAATTTTATGTGTTGTAAAAGTACATGTTAACATACCTTAATAAAGAGTTTTGGTCATAATTTCAGTCAAAACATATGTTATTTTGATTTTAACAAGTCATCACAACAATACAAGTAACAGGCAAAATATTTGGCACCATTTTGCTAAGCTCTCAACACAAATACGTGTCAATCAAGTTGGCCCGAGTAGGGGTCATATCCCAAACTGAATGGCAAACAGCCAAATTGCAGAGGCAAATACTTAGCGGCGAAAGTGATCAGAATAGATCATCGAGATCTCAATCAAGTTCGATTAGTAGCGAGACTCATGCACATTTATGAGGTGATCCAGCATGTGAATAACTGAGATTGTTTTCTCTTTTGAAACCTTATTTCAGATCCGATTTAATCGAAGGAGAATATGGGCTTATATCGACGAGTTTGATAATGAGTGAGATCCATCCGAGGCTAGAGTCTACATTTCTGACTCGAGTTCGATTAAACTTGATAAATGTACTTAAAGGAGACCAGAAATAAAACTTTTCCTTTTATGTACGTAATTCTCTGCAAATTTTAATTCGACTGTAATGTTTATAAATTAAATATTGTAGGCGGGTAGTGATTATATTGCGCGGAAGATACCACGATTCCGTAAATTGCCGAGTTTTTACGAGTTTAGATGAGACGACAGATCACGTGATCCCATGACGCAATACTATCCAGTCCTCGAATATAAATAGCAGCATGGCGAGCGAGACAGACACGAGGATACCAGATCTGGGTTGCACATTCAAAGTTGAATCTGCTTCCGAGATATGCTCATAACTACATCTGTTGAACTGCGTGTTAACAATGTGTTTTAGACCTGAAAACAAAAGTGCACCAGTAAGAAGGTGCTCATATTTCGTATTTTGGAATTTAAAAAAAAGCAATGTAATTTAAAATAAATACTTATACATTGTGGGCTGTAAAAAAAATGTGATAAGGATTAAGTGATGGTGCCCAATGTAAAAAGTAAAAATATACCACAATGCAATAAATTCATTTAAGAAGGATGAGGTTCAATCGTATTATATGTAAATGACATATTCATTACCTCAACCCACACACACCACCTAAGGACTAATATCTTGAAAATATACAACGAACACTGAAACACAGAGATAATACTAAATTCTGGGCGAAGAGACTAGACAGGGACCAACTTGTGTGTGAAACAATATCCATTACCGGGGAGGTGTAAAAGGAATTGAGAACGATTTTCATCGTCCGTAACTTAAGCATTAGGGTTTGTTTTTTTTTGTTTTTTTTAAACCTACAAATAAATCTGCAAAGCAGAAATCATAAGTAATTAATTTAAACATTAAGAAGATTCCTTCTTATGATTCAGTTACAGTGTATTTTACATGCAGGCTACAGTTAGCGTATTAACAAATCTGATAATATATACATGTCTGGTATAATAGTTTATGTACTGTACTGGTCACTGCTCAAAGAAAATGTTTTTAGGCACAGGCCCCGAGCTGGTAACTTAAATAAACTCACAAGCCCTGACTGAAATTCCACAAGCCCGGACATTTCATACCTGTCAACTTTCAAGCCGAGAGAAAAACCTTCCGATTTTTGGGATATTTCCACACCTACCTCCCGATCTCGTAATATCTCCCGATTTTTCGCAGAGAACTCCCGATTATTACATTATATCTGTCAATTTTCATTTCTCAGAAGCCCCCCCCCCCGCCTACATAAATAGATATAACGTATGCAATCCACAGATGCCATATTCAATTTTATCACTTGTGAATATTGCAGTGACGAAATCAGTGCCGGATTTAAGCGTAAGCTAAACAAGCTACAGCTTAGGGCCTCACAGTCTGAACTCACAGTCTGAAGGGGCCTCTCAAATTTATTTTATACCAAATAGGGTCTCTAAAGCTTCCCATAGCTTAGGGCCTCGGTATGTCTAAATCCGTCACTGGCCGAAATAATTATCACAAGACAGTTTTTTTCTTTAGTAAATAGAATGTTAAGATTAAACATTATTCAAGTAAATGTTAGATTTTTAAAACCACTACAACAGTACTATGGTAAAAATAATTTTAAAAAAATAAAATTGTCACCAATTAGCTTAAATCCCATGAATGATCACTATGAATGCTGTGTAATGTTCTCTGCAAACAAAATCGCATCTCCATTTCCGCCAAAGAAACTCAGCCAGTTAACACCTGACAATTTTCTACCGTGTATGTAAAGTTTAATTACCATGATTGAATTAAAAGAAGGAATAAAACGAAATATACCATGCAGTATATGTGCCCCCAAAGAACAAATTCAGAATAAATATTTTATTCAGTAAACAGTGTTACATGCCTTAAGACTTAAACCTAAGGAAATAAGGTGGGACATAAAACGTGGGAAAAACAGTTGCCACATGTACGGTAACTTGTGACTGCAGATTTGAACTGTTAAAATGAAGTCCTAGGCATCGTAAGTTACAACAAAATAGGGCATCGTTTATTTGCCAATCAATTGCTGGTGCTTACATACACACACTGTCGAACATGGTTTCTTTGAATTATGTCCGAAGGGCAGTCCTTTTCACAAGATAAACGCAAGGATAAGGATTAACTGTACTTCAGAATCAATTTGCAAAAACGAGTCGATAAGCTATTTTAAAATCTCATAAAAGCGCTTTCAGAAAATAGTAATGCCTACACTGTGATTGAGAAAATTACTGTCCAAGTCGTAAACTACGTGTAAGTGTAGGTTAGCAGTCTCACCATTGTGAGCGTTGCTGAGCAAACAACTTTGACCAGTGCTTTCTCCTGTCTTTCGCCGGTGTCTCAAAAAGTCAGAACGGCAGAGATAATTATCAAGGTCTCGCGTGAGTTAGATAATGAACGAAAACATCTCATATATGAGATGATCTTACATCTGATTAGCGGAACTTGTTACCATGCTAGAAACCGTATTTATAATCCGAATTAGATTAAACTTGGTAAATAGGCTTCAATATTCAGATCTCAGACGAGCATAAGAATGAGCGAGATCTACCCATATGAATAAGGTGTTTTTGCATCTGATTCATTTAGGTTGCCAATACGTTATCAAATGTATTGCTGATAGGTTCAAACTTGATAAATAGGAACATGTCCTCAAAATATCCCATGAGTTTTATTATGAGTGAGATCTATGCCTATTAATGAGGTAATCGAAACTCGATATTTATAGTTTTAGTCAACGTTTACAAATAGGCTAATATCAAGAAGATTTGTTATGAGTTTTATTTATGAACATTTATGTATATTCATGAACAACGCCTACGCATATTTATTAGCAAGACCTGTGCATATTTATGAGCAAGACATACGCATAACCGTTAGCTGATTATCCATCTAATAGGATGAGTTTGCTACCACTCTAGTGGGGGCCCCGAGAGGCCTAAAGGGCCCACCGTTAAGGATCACTGCCGTCTCACCTCTGTCTGTGTGTGTGTGTGTGTGGTACGTGAGAAAGCTTGCCAGTAGCTTCTCGTGGATCGGTGGTTCTTTCCGGGGTTTTTCCGGGTTCTTCCTCCACCATTTTTACTGGCCGCCATGTATAGCTTATCTTGTGCTGAAAAATGGCGTTAAACCCTACAACAACAACATCTACTCTAGCGACATTATTTTGTTTTGATCACACGATCTTACATCTGCTTGGCAAAGCTAGTCATCGCTAGAGCAATTATATGCTTGATCAAAGTTTGGTCAAACTTGTTTAATTGTCTGATATCATTCAGCTGTCCATGTATTTTGTAAGCAGGATCTATGCATATTTAAGAGGTAATTTTGAATCCAATTGGAATATCATGTTACCACTATGGAGACCGAATATTGATTAGATTTTACGCTTGGATGCATTCAATTATTAACAAGAAACTATGCATATGAGACAAGCCTTATCATTTAGAGAACAATTGTCATACAATAGACAAAAAAGAAAAAAATGGACATGATATAAAGTTTCCGAGATAATTTACATTAGGTTTACTGCTAATAACACTTTAGCTTTCGTATTGAAATGGCTAACTATTGAATTGTGTAAGCTAGTTGAGCGATGACAGCCCCACTTGGGTCCCTTGTTATTCCATCTCATCAGGAAACCATTCCTGTAGATCTTATAACATGGACGGAGTGCCAGCTAGATGTAGAAAGTTTAAATGGATTCGTAAATTGCTGTGTAACCTAGCTCCTTTGAAATGTTGGTGAATGTCCGCATCGGTTATTTTGATTCAACACAGTGCTTTTAAGAATATTGAGTCCGACCCCATTCTTTAAACCAAGCACACGTCCAAGACACCATACTATGTTTCAGTCATAAAACAGCTCTATATGTTAGGCCAGATACGGTAGCACAGCCAAGGGGACAAGGCTCTACAAAGATATTTAGGCACAGGAAGTAACACAGTTCAGGGATCATTTGATGAATTGTGAAGATTAAGTTGACTCAGAGGTATGCATATAACTTAATGAGGACGTTCATATGTGTTTTATCAACATCGTACTGATTCATTTCCTGATGACTAGCTTGTTTTAATTATCTTATGTACTTATCTATTTAGCGTCATTTGGAAAACATATTTTTCGCACTGCTCTCATTAATGATAGTATTAAATTTAACATCATCTCGATCTTTCCTCCAATGACAACCGTTCCATGGGCATCGTTCCAGCAACATGCGATTTCAATAATATTGATTTGTGCTCGTTCTTTTTATTTAATTCTTCTCTAGGTAAATTGTCGGATATAACCATATTATTTCATTTATATACCGTCAAGTGAAACAAATTACAAACAAAGCTAGCACCCTTTGTTATAATGCAGCAAACTCAAGTCAACATAACGGATGATATTCAATATTGGAAGAAAAACTTCTCTTTTAATTTCATTTACCCGATTAGCCAACATTATCTTCTATCAGCTGAAATAAATAACTACAGAAGAATCAGGGAAAACGACAAATTGCTGTCCAGACAGAGTTCTTGTTTTCTAACCTTCATAAAAGTCACCTTTCTTTCAGTTTTAAAAATAGATCCGAAAAATCAATGGAGAAATAATTAAATTTGAATGTGCGTCACTCGTGAAAATGGGAATTAGATGGTATAATTTATATAGGTTATTGGCTTTGTATTCTGGATTTTAGGTCATTGCGCTTTCAAGCAATAAACACTAATATTTTAAACGATTTGTTATATCTATACATTGATTACATGACATGAAACTGAACAGATTTTCCCAGTGATTGATTACGTTTAAGGTGGGCAGGTAGATATTGATTTTTACAAGGAGTGTTCATTTCAGCATGGGTTTATCGTACATTGGTTCGCATGGTTTCTCGGTAACATACTAGTTTAGTCAGTCCTGAAGTCAGTTTGATTTAGTGTTATGTATATTGTTACGAGTCTAGGCTCTTACAAAAAGTAACAGAAAAGAGTGAAGACAACAAGCTTTGTAAAATGTAACAAATAATTTATTTCCCTAGAATACAAAATGAAAAATTAAGAAAAAAACAAAAAACAAAAAGAACTTACGGTTTTACGAATCAAGTCGAAAAAATAATCCAAGAATTAAAAATAGAAGTCTTAGTAATACAAAGTCCTGAATGAAGCCGAGTTCGAATCCCGATGAAATCCAAAATGGAAGACGATGACGTCTGTTGTAACCTTCGAAGTGTTGCTGTGTCAACAATCCTTTGTTGAATCACAGAAAATATTATTCCAGTTTTGAATTCCGTATACATTTCAATAAATGTCTTTATCCAAGAATTTTGTAGGAGCACTTATGTATTTCCAGAGAAAAGAATCACCTGAATTCCATAAAATAAAAAAAAAATTCAACTCAGACTGGTCACAACTTAATGACAACTTAAATTGTTTGGAGCTCGACTGAAAAACCTCTATAAAAAAACAAAACAAACAACAGTTACACGCTAATTAAGACGCAAAACTGATTCTTGGATGAGGGTCAATCTTCTAAAAAATATTAGAAGTTTGTAACAATAAACACATGTTTCGTATCACGTACTGCAGGCATGGCCTTGACTTAACTTAATGATTCTTACTCTGAGAAAGAAAAAAAAAATGGTAAAAAAGTTGTTTACCAAAACTGTCACTGATTCTGAAACGAGGTCAGCAACTAGATACAGTGTTTCTATTATTAGTTATTTATCAATGAAATAAAAAAAAATAACAGGTCAAACAGAACTGAACTGAATTTCTGGACAATGTCAAATCCAGTAAACAATGTTACATTACAATAACATGTAATGAATTAAAAAATTAAAACTAAAAAAACCCCCAATTAAATTAAATGTACATAACAATATTTACTTTGCATTATTTGTTGTCTTTTCCTAATGATTATATGTTATATAAAAATTATTTTGTACTTGACCTTGTCTAAAATCAAGTTAATGGTGTACCTGACCAAGAACATTTATTTTGTAAACAATATAATGCATAGCTAATATTTCTCTATCATTGTGGATTAAATATATAGATCATCATTAGTAGTAAAACTGTTTATATCAATTAAAGATACAGTCTTCATTCTAATCTTCCAGAATGGAAATTTCCTATCAGTTGACAAAGTATTTTCAGAAAATGGTAATTACGACCTAGGTCACGTAGAGGAGTATATAATCTCATTTGCTCGTTCTTGCCTTAACAGCTGAAACAGAATTAGTGTTATTGTTGTGTTCAGCTTTTAATTCAGTTGGATTTATTTTTTCAAATTATTATCCATTGGAATTACAGGGTGTTCAATAATATTCTGGACTAAAACATTAATTTGAAATTATAGTTAATTCGGACAAGAACATTTTGGATAATATTATTGTGATAAATGAAAAGACTGTGAGCATATCACCACACTCCAAGCCATTGCCACATTAGCACGCTCGAGACTACAGGCACATCAATACATTCAATATCGGAACTTATTTGCAATCGCACTGGAATTCTAGTGAAACTTGATACATTTTGACTTGTGATTGCACTTTTAGGACTGATTGGAATTTAATTTGCAATACTGCAACTTCTTTTGAATGTTTCCCTTTGTGTTCTAAGGAAATAAATTATTTGTTGAATTTTTACAAAACTTATTGGTTTTCGCTCTTTTCTCTTACTTAGTTTAAGACCGTAGAGTCGTAAGATTATATTGTTGAAGACTGCAACTGGTTTCATTGAAACTGTTAATATCAATGTTAATATAGTTAATATTTTCATATCTGCATATTTCTGCCTTATAATCGTAAGTTCTGTGTCATATTCACACACGCAATTAAGTAACCTGCAGAATACTGTAAACCACTCAAATGTTCAATTTGTATTGATATTTTTTGATGTTTATAACATAATCTTATGTTTTATGCGTTATTTGTATCATTATTTAACTACTGCACTTGTTATATGCTATTTCCCAGCTTTTCCTTTGCTGCTAAACATACAATGTCTATATCTGACATTTTACTAAATAAGTACATCATGTGAATCATAGCTTTTGTGCTTAATTTAAATGCATTAATTGGCTTTGAACTTTACGGCAAATAAAAGCATGTACATAAATTAAAGATTCTTTTGGTAGAGCATAAGTATAATTTATCTGTAGCCATTACTTTCAGGAACGAATTATTTGATTTAAGATGGCAGGCCCTTATATAGTCCAGCCTAGCGCTAAACTGATTGGGACAGTTGATGGATACCGAGACTGGGAGAGTGGCCTGTTCGGCTGCTTCTCTGACTGCAAATCACGTACGTTACTTTATATATATATATATATATATATATATATATATATATATATATATATATATATATATATATATATATATATATATAATCTTTTACCATCTTTAACGAATATGACAATTTGCGTTTTCACTGCCTTAGAGAATTCAATACTAACTCTCTTGTTGTACGGTAGGTTAGACTCAAACGTAGGATACGTAGCATTCGATTGGTTGAAAAGGTTCACGGCACATACTCACTCTGAACTTTTCATCTCTGGTAGAAACAAGAGTGGATTATTTCCCATTGAGAAGCTCTTTGGTGGCAATGCCTCCAGTTTATATCGTCTCATAGATTTTCAGCATGATGGATATTTTCAAATATTTCTCCAGAAAATGCCTGTCTTGCAGCTGCGGCAGCTTTTACCTGTGCACATAGACCATTCATATAATGGTTCGCTACTGTTTATATTTATACACCTTTTCAGTTAGGGAAGGATCATGTGTTTTAAAGATGGCACTACTAGAAATATAACCTATATATAAAAAAATAACATTTTAAGCCAAGTAAGCGACACCAGGTCCACTTTTATCTCTTTGTTTCACATTGCAGTGATCATGACCTACTGCTGTCTTCCGTGCGCTATTTGTAACATCTCGTCACGGACCGGAGAGTGCATGTGTATGCCGTGGTTCGTGCCTGGCGGCATGATCGCCCTCCGTGCCAGGATCAGAACGCTGGGAGGAATCAGGGTACTTACACACTAGCCCTTTTGTGTTTCGGGAGGTGTTCAAATATTATAAATACCCGACAGCAATTTCACCTACATAGTTCTAAAAGATACTGTTGTAAGTTTAGCTTGCATGCTTGCTGAAACTATAATGGCGTTTTTATTTACTTAGCCTCACCAGCACATAACCTAGGCCAGACTTCTAATTCTTTCATTGCAAGAAGTATATGAAAACAGTTTCTTTTAAGTTATTTATCGCTGCCTTGTCGTAATAACTACCTTGCTGTGTTTGTACAAGTTCACAGGATAACCCAGACTCATGTCTTGAGGAACTTCTGCTGGCATCATTTTGTGTTGATTGGAGAATGCTAAGTGTTAGTGCAAGGGCTGTGTCTACATTCGAACTTTATTGTGCTATTATTTAGGAATATAATTTTGAGTAAATAGCGTAAATAAAAGGTAGATTAGAAATCCAGTCTTTGATATTCATAAACGGTTTGAAAAATTTTATAAATTGTGAGACGTTTCTACCGTTGGCAATACCACCCTAATAAATACATCACTTATTGGGAGAAATACCGTACAAATCAACATGTATTAACAATATATAGTCACATCGCCTATGTTTAACAAGCTGATTACATGCAGGTTTTCGTGTATATGTGATCAAGATCCTAGTGAAAACACTTATATTTTTTCACATTTATCCTGATATAACTATGAAAATCTTACAACTTGCGCTCACATTTGAATTAAAAAATTAAAATTATTAAAATAAAATATTCTTACTCTAATTTAAGTATTTCCAGGTTTTGATTCTTTAAAAAAAAACCTATTAGTAAGCAAGCATTTATTTTGTTCTTTTGTTATGCCAGTTAGAGGAGAAATGGCGTTTGCGTTAAAAGGTTTATCACCCTCCTAATCCTCTGCGTTTTCAAATAGTCTGCCTTGAAATTCTGTCCATTGAGTAGATATCTGAAGTTATTAGGTCTATTGGCTAATGCACCTCTGACAGATAGATTAACGAACTAATGACAGACTGCTAATGCGACTCTGACAGATAGATCCATGAACTACTGACAGATTGCTAATGCAACTCTGACAAATAGATTCATGAACTACTGACAGATGACTGATTGTAAGTGTATGCTATACAAGAGTATCATCTCTAAATTGATGTTGACTTAACGCAGTCGGTTAGGCTTTAGTAGGAACTTTTTTCGTTCGTGTTTTAGAAAGAGAGTTGCGGGAATAAAGAAGCGCGATTACAATAACTTTTTAAAATACATAGAAGAAGTGATTTTGAAGAAAATATTGTTTCAGATCACAATTATATTGTGCAGCAGGATGTGTTGGTTGCCACACTTGACCTAGGGTTCAAGTAAGATAAATAGCCTAGCATGTGCATTATACACCTCGGCTGATGGGGCAAACTCGGCAAAAAACTTGCACGTGCTTGAGTTTTTATCAAATTTAAATCCTTCGGTTTAAGGCTGTAATCTGCTTGTTTGAAATAATAAGCAGAAGAAATGTTAATGCTGACTATCTGCCTGTACATAAAGAGAATGCAGATCGGGGTATTCAATGCTTTTAGTGGAACGTTATACAAAAGCGGGTCAAGAAATCAAATGTCACAGTATACTATTTCATTCAAATTCTGGCTTGTTGTGTCTAATTGTTTAAGTTGTTCCCGTGCTTTCAACGTTCATAGCAGAAACATTTAGAGGGCGACATTGTAACGTTCAATTCATTTGTCTTTTTAACAAATTAATCCAAATATCCCTTTCCATTTTTTAAATAAAAAAGCTGGGTTTTTTGGATGACTGGCATCATTCTTTTGCTTACTTTAGTATTACGCCTCTATGGTCTTAAACTAAGTGACAGAAAAAAAAAGAAAACGAACACGTTTAATAAAATTCAACAAATAATTTATTTGCCTAGAATGCAAAGTGAAATTTAAAAGGAGCTTACAGTATTGTGAATTAAATATCAAATTTATCCTAAATGTTCTATCACAAGTCCAAAAGTATAGCGTTCCGAATGAATTCTGGGTCTTGAATGTGCTGACCTACAGGTAGCCTCGAATGTGTCAATGTGCCAACAGTCTTCAGTAATCACAATAATATTATCCAGAATGTCTTTGAAGGGGTTCACAATAATTCCAAAATAGTGAATCAACCTGACAAACATCAGGTAGACCATATTTTCTTTTCCAAGCGGAAAAAAACAATGTCTTGAACTGAGATCCAAGAAAACATGATCTTGCTTACAAATGATCATTACATTAAAATATAATCCATAACCATAGACAAAAATTAGCTGTGTAATATTTTGTTTACAAATGACCATTACAATCTAAAATCGTTGTCAAAAGTTAAACACACAATATAGATATACATAATAGTAGTGTAATTAACGACAACATCGATTTCTATGACTGCCGCTGCTATTTATATTACTGTGTAACTACTACTACTACAACTGATATTGCAATTACAATAACTAGTGGGGCCCCGAGTGGCCGAGTGGTCTAAAGTGCTCGCCGTTACGGATCACTGCCATCTCACCTCTGTCTGCATGAGTTCGAGTCTCGGATTCGGCGAATGTGGATATGTGAGAAAGCTTGCCAGTAGCTTCTCGTGGGTCAGTGGTTCTTTCTGGGGATTTCCCGGTTTCTTCCTCCACCATTAATACTGGCCGCCATGTATAGCCTATCGTGTGCTGAAAAATGGCATTAAGCCCTACAACAACAACAACAACAACAACAACAATAACTACTACTACTGCTACTAATATTACAATACAACTACTACTACTATCGATGCTACTGATATTACAACATAACTACCACTACTATTACTATCGATGATATTAATATTACAATAAAACAACCACTGCTACTACCGATGCTACTGACATATTGTACAATAACTACTACTAATACCGACATTACTGATATAATGTTCAATATAACTACTACTGCTACTACTACTACTACTACTACTACTGCTACTGCTACCGATGCCACTACTATTACAATATAACTTCTACTACTGCTGCTATTGATGGTACAATATGCTAATAATAATACTGCTGATGTTGTTACTAATGCTACTGGTATTACAACACTTTCAGGTCGAGATTGGTCCATTCAACCATGTCTCTATCAATATCGTTCTTT
>JAECUM010024728.1:0-11851 GCA_016617855.1 Megalonaias nervosa
GACAGCCTACTAACTAGTCCATCTATACAACATGGACAGCTTACTAACTAGTCCATCTATACAACATGGACAGCTTACTAACTAGTCCATCTATACAACATGGACAGCTTACTAACTAGTCCATCTATACAACATGGACAGCTTACTAACTAGTCCATCTATACAACATGGACAGCCTACTAACTAGTCCATCTATACAACATGGACAGCTTACTAACTAGTCCATCTATACAACATGGACAGCCTACTAACTAGTCCATGTATACAACATGGACAGCTTACTAACTAGTCCATCTATACAACATGAACAGCTTACTAACTAGTCCATCTATACAACATGGACAGCTTACTAACTAGTCCATCTATACAACAGTTTTCAGGCCTTCTCAATCGAGCAGTTCATTCTATGCATTTTCTTTGATAATAATGGTCATTTTGTTAACAGTCGGATACAGAATTTAGGGGCTGGTTTTTTCTATGATTGTTATATGGATGATTTTGGTGCGTCTCAGAATGAAATATCGGCACGAAAAAGGCCAGCATGGATAAATATGTTGTTGTCTAACACATTTCATAATGTCATAATGTCATAAGGTCACTAGACAGCGTTAACAATTAATAAAACTGAGATTCGATTAAACAATGTATAGATATATTCAGTTACAGGCTTGAAAATAGCTTTCTCTGCATCTGCACTTTCACTGCATGATCACATTAAAATCTAAATCGAATTTTTAAACACTTGTAACATATATTTCAACTTTTGTTCCCAACTGGCCAATTAGAAATTTCAGGAGAAAGGGTAGACGTTTTTGGACAGAACAATGGACATAAAGTTTTGCATTGAATATGCACTTAATCATCCAATAGATTTGTCACTCTCAACCCCCTGTCTTAAATAATGGTTGACCTACCTTTTGTACCAGCAGTGCCCTGGTCCCTGCCCATAATGGTGTCCCAAAGTTCCCCTTGCGTTTTCGCTCACTTTTCTCTACCTGGGATATTCTATTTGCGTTTGATATTTTGTCAAACGACTTGGAAGTCCTCACTATATCGGAGAAATTAGATTGCATAGAACTTTCCTTATCAGGAAAATGATCATTAGGATTTTGCGCATCTTCACAGTTTATGTCTTTCACCGTTTGCTCTATATCCTTTAACTTTTGCTCATTGATTTTATTTTCTTTGATGCGTTTTATGGATGATGCAAGGGACTCAGTGTCCTCATCCTTGGTATTTTCAAAGGAACACACAGATATTTTCTTTTGGCCGTAAGTATGCAGTAATGAATCATTTACTTCAACAAAAGGTATGTGCAGAGACTGTGGACTTTCCAAAGGGGTAAGAAAGCAATCATTAGCATCCACAGATAAATTTTCGTCTCGAGATATTGGTGTTTTAAGCCCCTCTGATGCTGTATACATTGAAAGTGTATTATTACTTCCAGTTGTCGATTGTACAGTTCCTGTTCCAAAGGAATCATTATCGTCGCTCCTTGAGTGGGAATCCCATGGCAAGACAGCTGGTGAATGAAATAAGATATTTATGCTTCCACTTCCAGAATCGCACTCCATGTCTTCCAAAGTAGAGTTTTCAGTTCTTGAGACTGCCATCTTATTCACGTATAGAGTAATACATTCATGTTCATTGTCCAAATATTTGTGTATCCTCCATTAAGGAACGTATCTTTATTGGTATTGGTAACAAACAATTGTTGTCAGACATAAGCCCTAAGCTAATGAATCGCTTTTCTTATGATCCAAAATTCATGCATGTTGCTAGTCATAAGTCCTAAGGTGCCGCACGCTTCGCTCTTGATTAAAAATGCCAAGATGGATGAGTGCAGGATGCCAAAGAAAATAATAAAAGAGAGAAATTTCTACATTCATAAATTTCTAACATTTATTCCGAGAAGAGTTAAGAGAACGAATAAACCAGAATTCTCTCTTCCGAATTAATACCAACATGTAAACTCAATGATTGAGAAAGCACACCGACTATAATTGGACCGAAGACGAAGCACAATTCATGTGGAATCCTCATTAAATCCTTCGATCAGACAGTTCAATAAAAAAGGAAAGTATTGTTTTTTTTCAAGGCGCAGGTTCTGGGTGTTTTCCAGGTTGTGTTAATCCCTAGCAACGGTAATAGCTGTGAAAGAGCTATTGTTTGTTTTTTCTGGTTTATGGTTTCTGTAAACTCTACAACGCCGCATGGATCCAACAATATATCACTGAATACTGAAAAGAGAAAACAAAATGATCTCTTAGGAGCGAAACAACGATTTTATTACTTCCTATTTTTAATATAATAACTCTCACGCAAGATGTCAAATGTACACACCGCATTAATTACAACAACTAATTTGTTTCTTAAAATGTTTTCCATGTTATCGCCCAGTTCTACTCTGGAACGAACGGTTGCAATTCGATGATATTGCTTCCATGAAATGACATTTAATACAATTTGGTGAGGTACGGTCTTTATTTTTCTTACACAGGTAAGGCTTCTTTATTTTATTTTTGTTTTTTTTTGTTTAGTTGACATCCAGTATTTATTTGAGGTCTTGACACCATACGTTGTAATTTTAAATTATGTTTGCAAACCCGAAATTGACACCTAATTCGGCAAATACACATTAAATTGTGATGCCGGAAAAATCCTTATTTAGATTAAATTTGAACGAATTAGAAATATTACTTACAGTAAAATGTTTTTTTTTTTTTTTTGGTTGAACACCTGAAATATAACTCGTTCAGCGTTACAAGAACAGAATTGTTTAAGTATATTACTACATAAATCGAATTTGACATGGGACTAGGATACGTTAACGACGCCAAGTTGAGACATGTATTTGCCATGTCAAGCTTCTGGTCCCCTACTCGGAAAAAACACGAATACGATTTTGTATCTATTACGCATTAGTAGTGTTTTAGTCATACTGTGTGAATTATTTTTTCAAATAATTCGGATTTATAAAAACTAGATTTCGTGCAATCTAAGAATATGACGTACGAAGTCAGTCAGTGAGAAAACTAACATTGATCCAGACCGGTTGCGCAATGCAGAAAAACGGATTATGCATCCATATCGAACCCCAGTTCAAACCTGTAAGATTAATTGGGTATATCATAAACCAGTTCAAACCTGTAAGATTATTTGGGTATATCATAAACCAATTCAAACCTGTAAGATTATATGGGCATATAATAAAGCTGCAAAAGCCACGTAAGATTAAAAAGAGGATATTTCCTTGTGTGTGCGCGTGTGTACTTTGGACCTTTAACGTAGCTTTAAAAAAAAATTCAGTCATTTCGCTACGATGTCTGCAGTGTGGCAGTTTATAGTGATGTCTCGCACTGAGGCATCATGCTGCAGACGTGTAACATAATGTCCCACCCAGTCACATTATCCTGACAACAGGCCGAAGAGTTCTAACACTAACCTCTTAATGCTGAACGCTGAGTGAGGCAGCTGTTAGAACCATTTTTAAAAGTCTTTGGTATGAATCGGCCGGGGTTCGAATCTGCTACATCCCTCATCCTAAGCGGACGCTTGATCCATTTAGACCACCGGATAGGTGCCTATTTCCTTGAAACGAGTGAATTACGAATATATTTCATTGACAGAATAATGGATATATTTAACTGAGTGGGTGAAAATACTTGATCTTTTCACCCAGGAGATGTAATATATCAGTTATTCGCTCTTAGCAAGCAAATTCTCTTATCATCTTATACTCAAACGTATTGACTAACAAGATGTATTGACTAACAAGATGTACTGTATAACAAGATGTACTGTATTACAGATTGAAGTGGCCGACTTTTTACTGGATCTCGCGCGCATTACAGTTTAGCTTCTGATGTGTTTTGTGATCACTCATACAGAAATATACACAGTTAAATACTTCTACTTCCCAGTCGTTTTGTTGGTTTGAACTAGAGTCCGCCAGGCCGGATGGGCAGCAAGGAGTAGCTTCGAATTTCGTGATTATCTTGTCAACACTGCAGTGAAATTATTTATCGTAATTCACTCCAGTGAACTATCACAATTATGTTTTTCGGAAAATCCAGTATTTCACGGCCTAAACGGGAATATAAAGCGAAACAGCCAAGCGATCGTAAAATCAAATCCGTCTTGATAAACCACCTCTTCTGCCAACACAATATGGTCTCTCAATACAGGTGGTCTGTGCTGCAGTTTTACAATATCCATTGAATTAACTCATTCAATGAAAGTACGTAACTCATTCAAAGACAATGACTTAATTCTCCCAAACTTACCTACAAGTGTTTTTCATGTATTGCATTTTTTGTTCACCGTTCTTAATAAAAATATTAGATGCTTTCATCTCAGAATTATTATATATATACATTAATAACCTTATATCAATTATGACGTGTTTAAATGCACATCTCAGAATTATTATATATATACATTAATAACCTTATATCAATTATGACGTGTTTAAATGCACATCTGAAGGTTACATCTGAAGGTTTGAATCGCAAAGAAAGATTACACTTAATTATTCTTTAAATTGCAAATAAAGTAACATTTATTCAATAAATCGCAAAGTCAGGTAACACTTAACTATTCTATGTATTGAAATGTAAGCTCAAATGTATTAAATAAATCGCAAAGTAAGGTAACATTTATTTATTCTATGAATTGAAACATAAGGGAAAATGTATTCAATAAATCACAAAGTAAGTATTATATATTTATCCTGTAAACGGGAAAAATAAGTGTGCTTCTGTTGATGATAATGAACATGCAAGCACATTTTTATATTGCCCCTTATTTAGTACTAAAAATGGTAGCTCGTTCGCTCTATCATTAAGCAGATCCTTTTGTAACTCTCGATTTATTATTGAAATGTGACGTCCAACTAAGTAACGTGACAAACTATGCAATATTCTTCACTGGTCAGAAACATATCCACGACATTAAATGGGTTTAGTACTTACAGCCATATTATGTGTATTACGTATATACTATTAGCGAAACTTGCAACATTGTAACGGGTGCGATGTCTTTCCTCCGTCCCCTCTTTATTTATCTCTCTCCATGTCCAACTGTCTGTTTCTCCTTCAGTCAATCAATCAATCAATCAATCTCTCCCTCACGTAAAAGGTGTTGACTTATTTCATTACAGTTATGCATTTATACTCTGTATTAGTTTAAAATGTTTAATGCCTTTTAATATGTGTAATTCATGTATTTCATGCTCGATGGTCATCAAACGGATATCAGCTTTAGTTCCTTTTTGTAAGCTCTGGAAAAGAACCTAGACAAGTTAGTTAACTCGCTTCTAGTCAGATATTTTCTCTTAATAAAATGACACTAAAATATGTTTTGTAACATTGGGCCAATGACTTTATAAAAAATAATGTCTTCTAGTTCTTCGTGTTGCATAACAGGAAAGTAACACTTATTTATTCAATGACTTGCAGAGTAAGGTAACAATTATTGATTCTATGAATCCGAGTTAAAAGATTACACTTATCATTTAATGCATCACACAGTAGGGTTACACTTATTATTCAATGAGTCACAAAGTAAGGTAACACTTTTCATTCATTGAATCACACAGTAAGGTAACTCGTATCATTCAGTGAATCACAAAGTAAGGTAACACTTATCATTCAGTGAATTATAAAGTAAGGTAAAGCCTATCTATTCTATGAATAATAAAGTCAGGTAACACTTATCATTCCATGAATCACATAGTAAGGTAACACTTATCATTCAATGAATCACAAAGTAAAATAACACTTATCATTCAGTAAATGACAAAGTAAGGTAACACGTATATATTATATACATCATAAAGTAAGGTGACGCCTATCTATTCCATGAATTGCAAAGTAAGGTAACACATATTTATTATATGAAACATAAGACAGGGTAGCATTGATTTATGTTATGAATTTCAAGGCTGATTATAATTACATATAATCATCCGTTATATAATTTTTTTAGAGTCATAGATATATGTGCAAACCTTTAGTTTTTGAGGTTTAAGTTTAGATATGATTCGTTAAAACAATATTAATTTGAGGTAAATATTCATATAACGTAACCAAACAGTACAGGATTAGGAAAGAATGTCACCCTGCTTCCCAGTGGCAAAGTAAAAATGTGCATAAACATCATATCATATTGCACATTTTGTAGAGGTTACATTAGAACAAAAGGATATGAGCTAATGGTTGTGTATGACTGTGAAAGTTATCGCATCTGACGAAATTATTGGTATCGGTTGATGGCTACGAAGGTTAACTAATCTGACGATGGTATTAATATTGGTTGATGGCTACGAAGGTTAATGTATCGGACGGTATTGTTAATACTGGTTGATGGCTATAAAAGTTAATGCATCGGACGGTATTGTTAGTACTGGTTGATGCCTATAAAAGTTAATGCATCGGACGGTATTGTCAGTACTGGTTGATGCCTATAAAAGTTAATGCATCGGACGGTATTGTCAGTACTGGTTGATGCCTATAAAAGTTAATGCATCGGACGGTATTGTCAGTACTGGTTGATGCCTATAAAAGTTAATGCATCGGACGGTATTGTCAGTACTGGTTGATGCCTATAAAAGTTAATGCATCGGACGGTATTGTTAGTACTGGTTGATGGCTCTGAAGGTTAATGTATCGTACGGTGTTCTTAATAATGGTTGATGGCTTCGAGAGTTAACGCATCTGACGATGTTATTACTACTGTTTGAGGATTATAAACGTTATTATATCTGACGGTGTTAATAGACTGGTTGATAGCTATGCAAGTTAGTACATCTGACGGAGTTATTAATACTGGTTGATGGCTATGCAGGTTACTACATTTGACGGAGTTATTAATACTGGTTGATGGCTATGCAGGTTACTACATTTGACGGAGTTATTAATACTGGCCGATAGCTATGCAGGTTAGTACATCTGACGGAGGTATTAATACTGGCTGATGGCTATGCAGGTTACTACATTTGACGGAGTTATTAATACTGGTTGATGGGTATGCAAATTAGTACATATGACGGAGTTATTAATACTGGTTGATAGCTATGCAGGTTACTACATCTGACGGAGTTAGTAATACTGGTTGATGGTTATGCAGGTTACTACATCTGACGGAGTTATTAATACTGGTTGATGGCTGTGAAGGTTACTGCATCTGACGATGTTATCAATAGTGGTTGATGATTAGAAAGGTTAATATATATGACAGGCGTTAAGATACTGGTTGATAGTAATGAAGGTTACTACATTTGACGGAGTTATTAATACTGGTTGATAGCTATGAAGGTTAGTACATCTGACGATGTTATTATTATTGTTTGGTGATTAAGATGGTTAATATATCTGACGGTGTTATTATTAATACTGGTTGATAGCCATGAAGGTTGCTACATCTGACGGTATTATTAATACTGATTGATAGCTATGAATGTTACGACATCTAACAGATGACCAGTGGTCTAGTGATTAGAGCGTCCGCCTCGGATGAGGCAGGTCGGGGATTCAAAACCCGGACGAGTCATACCAAAGACTTATAAAATGGTACTGACAGCTGCCTCGCTAGGCGCTCAGCAATAAGTGGATAGTGTTAGGACTAGTCGGCCTGGTGTCAGGATAATGTGAATGGGTGGAACATGATGCTACATGTCTGTGGGCTAGATATCATTATAAACTGCCACACTGCAGACGTCGTAGCGATATGATTGAAATATTGTTAAAGCTACGTTAAAATTCGAAATCACACACAAACACATACATAAAAACACACAGAAACATCTGATGGTGTTATTAATACTGGTTGATGGCTGTGAAGGTTAATTCATCTGACAATGCCAATAATACTGGCTGATGCTATTAGGTTAATACACTTGCTGCAATCTACACTAGACTAACTTTACAAAGGTTTCACAGAATACTATGCATCAAAGATCATGTCCATTTTGTATATAGTAAAGAATACAAAGGTTTTCATTTGCAAATATCGTTCTTCTTAATTGTCCAGATTAATCTTCATAATGATATTCATATTACAAATCGCAAAGTTCCAAAGTTCCAGTGATGCATTGTCCAGAAGAATTAAATCAATATTTTAACTTCTACATGACTGTCACACTTTAAAGTTGTCCCTGTAGCACATGTGTTTTTTACCTTTATCAGATTGTTAGCAAACGTCGTAGTTACAAAGTCCTTTACTTGGTTATTATTAGAATAAGTCGATATTCCTATTGTGTTTTCTGCAATGCATTATATGGTGAACAAATAAATTATTTACTGAACTTTAATTCATCTTATTTCGAATCATTATTGAGACTTATTACGTCACACTATCCTAATGCGCACGTGTTTCAAATAAATCAGATAAGAATATATTAAGATCATCTACTCACCAATGTATCTCATAATCCACTAAAGAGAGGAGTTATTCAATTGCGGACTATCATACGGAAGAATTTAGTTCCTTTTCCTTTGTGCAGAGTCAATTTAAATATTATTCACTCAACGCTTTGTCAAACAAACTGTCCCTTTCGAGGCATATTCGAATAATATTAATTCATTTTCTGCCCCCGAGAATAGATTTTTAATAAATACGTATATTGGAGGCTAATCAGCTTAAGATGGATTTAATTACATTTTCCCAACGTTAGCATCTAATTGGTTTTATATGTTCTGTGGAAGAAACAACGTGTTGCCCCATGTTATTTTCCGTCAGACATAATTCATAACTGAAGTACTGTAGCTCAATATTGACCGTACACTTAATTCAAGAAATAATTTGTCTGAAAAGTATTGGTCTGTCAGCAGTTTGGAATCTAATAACTAGAAATACGTTTTCCACGATTAACGGACAGGCTATAGACACAGAGATCAACGGTGGCTTAGTAATACAGTCTATCGACACATATGACAATTATTGAAGATGGAAGTTCATCCGAATCATTTTTTGAGTGAATACTTGTCTTGTATAGGTATGTTGAAAGGTGAAGTTTTTATGTAGCCCATTGAAAAGGGAACATGCATAAGAAACTGAATGCACTAAACTACACCCCACACCCACCCACCCATATATATATATATATATATATATATATATATATATATATATATATATATATATATATATATATATATATATATATATATATATATATATATATATATATCTATTAATGAACCCATCACTTTACGATTCATGATACCATATATTTCGCAGTAAATAATGTGATAACTCTATCTAAATTCCACACACCCTTAACCTCCATTGTTTCTCTTGGGGCGAGAATGTTGTTCATTATGTTGAATAACATTTCGAGAATCGAAAACGCATATAATTTACTTTTTCAAAAGTTTACCTTCGCAAAGTCAGAATTTCAAGGTTAAAGATCACTCTTTATGTACACCACAAGCCTTAAGCTGAGGAAAGACAGGTGATCCATAATCTTTCTTTAATGTAGGCGTAAATTTATTAAGTGAATATGCAAATATATTTATACCAGTTAAAACAAATGGTTATTTGGGAGATGTAAACTAAATTACCCGATACTAACATCTTTGCATAAATGTAGGTTTTAGTGTAGACTGCTGCTGGACTAGTATTGCTGACAATGGAGTCAATACAAAAGAAAAAGTATCCAACTGATTCCAAACGAACCAAAGCAGCTGTATATGGCATCTTTCAAATAGTGTTTACCGTACATATCTTCTCTTTGATACTATGTAATTCTTCGCAGTGTTACGAGTTTCTAACAATAATAATACCCTAAATAAAACACCAAATAAAAAAAAAAACTATAAAGGTTTATGTACCAGTTCCAAATTATCTTCGAAGCAAGCAATCTTTATGAGTTTTATGAGGATATGAGATTCGTGTTTGAGGTGATATATTTAAATTGGAAGAAAAACAAAAATAGGACAAAAGGATGAATTTTCATCAACGTATGGAGCATTTAAATGCAGTAAACCCCCCCCCCCCCACACCGATAGTTGAAAACCGATTGAAATATCCAAGTCATTGTTTTAATTTGGGGCAAAAACATTAGATCGCTGGATTGAATTTTAAGGTTCATTTTTAAAAGTCCTTGCATTATATACTGATTCAGCCACGCTGTTTTTATTAGTCCTTTGTGAAAGGCAAGCTTTCTTATCAAACAATCCATTTCACAATGCATTTCAAACATTTCCCAAACTGACAGTTGTAGCTGATTTTGTCCACATTTGTATTCTGGTTCGAAATTCCAATATTCCCCTTTATCTTTGAGGATTATAGGTATCACCTTTCCATCCTTATCAACTAAGAAATCCCGACGTTGATACTTGTCATCGCTACCGCTCATCCCACTGTTGAGAAATTACGAAATCGATAATCTCTTCTAAAGTGATGTCATTATTTAAGTTTCTAAACAAACTTCGTTTATTTTATTCGGGGTTTTTATGTAAATTGCTGCTGGTGATACATGCATGATGTTTAAATTTCCTACTAGATCATTGTATGTTCAAAATTGTGCAGGTGAACATTGAAAGTGTAATTCGTAGACCAGTATGAAAGTATATTGAGAAATGATTCACTCGAAAAGCCGGTTTAAAATTTTGCCGAGAAAGGTTCAGTAAGGTGCCTTACAGAAGGATACACAACGGTGACCTATTCCTGCTGATCCGATGGTGGGAGGCTGATCCCACACACTTTACTCTGAACGTTGTTACCTTGTTTTCATGAGAATATACCTGAAGGTTTGTATAATTTGCATTGGGTAGGAATTTTTTTCATTCATCGTGTCTTTAGTGAATTATATGTTGTGTGAAAAGAACGTGTTCTTAATTTGACCGGAATGACTTAAAGAGATTTATCAGCATTTGGTGTCTTATGAACATACAGACATTCTTAACATTCTCAATTTCTCTTAAAGTCTATTTTAGAGATATCCTTGGTCAGGGCAACGTATACGAAATGGATTATAGTTTACAATACCACACTCTGCGTAACGAGATCAAATACAAAGGACGGCTTTTTAAACGAAGGAAGAAATACTTGTCAGATATTTTTTTTTCAACAATCAACCTATTGCCCCATAAAAATTGGATATTTTGATCATTATTTTTATGATCAACATGGACGCGAAATACATTCCTAATTTTATAGTATTAGATATAGTTCACAATACAGATATTATTAAACAAGGGGACTTTTCCTGTGGCCTAGTGGCTGGAGCATCCGCATCGGATGTGGCAGGTCGCGGGTTCGAACCCAAGCCGAGTCATACTAAAGACTTATAAAAATGATACTAACAGCTGCCTAGCTAGGCGCTCAGCTTTATGAGGTTAATGTTAGGACTAGTCGGCCTGGTATCAGGATAATGTGCTTGGGTGGAACATGATGCTACATGTCTGAGATGGCAGTGATTGGTAAAAGTGAACGTTTAAGGCCACTTGGCCATCCTAGGCCAAACAATTAACAGGTAGAGGTCTGTAAAAGAGTAACTGTGTTGGCAGATGGAATACAAAGAAATTGATTGGTAGTGCTATATACTAACGCCGTCATAATTCTACAACATCCTGACAGGAAAAGGTCTATTGTAATGATGAGATAATCCATCATGCACATTGTTGGCAAGACGAATGATTACTTACAACACAACCGATTGAAAGAACAGTTGTAACAATTGGTGACACGTGGGTTCTGTTTTTTTTTATTCGTATGGTTCTTTTGTTTCGACTGATACAGTTAGTTTAAACAGTATTTATTCACAAATATGTAAGACTGAAGCCATGTCATGCTACATTTTTTAAAGTTATCATTCCATGTTTGTTGTGCCTTGCTGGAAGTATTT
>JAECUM010024729.1:0-10244 GCA_016617855.1 Megalonaias nervosa
TGGTTTACATAAAGAAATTAAATGTAATTTTCTTGCACCGTCCATTGGCATTAAATTAAATATTTTAACAAAAATAAAATCGTATTTTATATTTTTTTGTTGTCCAGTTATTTTTACGTTTAAAAAGGGTTTGATAAGCTGCCAAAATATTTGATGCTAGGCAACTGTAAAATTAAATTTTATTATTTTTTTAGCAATATGGTACTTAACATCATATCGCCCAGTTGTTGGTCTTCTTAAATGTTTTTTACTAACAACAACATCATCTTCGTCGTCGTCATAGTTATGCAAAATATCTTTTTCAGTATAACCAGCAACTCTATCGTTAGTAATATTTTCTGATGTAAAATTTGAAACTGAAACAAAATCTTCCGAATTTAGTTTAGCCAGTCTCTCAATTAAGTTCATTATTATAATAATCTTTTGTCTAATTAATAAATAATAAGATGTTCGGAGAAATAAAATATCATCAAAAAGTTAATATATTAAATCACAAAGAATTAACTGAGGCAATTCGAATTTGTTTATTGGTACATAGTTTTTATTTTGTTGATGTTACGATAACATTAGGCGAATCTAACAAATTTTTAGTAACAGTAGCAGACAAAATAAAACTCGATACAAATAAAATGATGACGTTACGATTTAATCGCGACGATGTCATGGAATTTAGTCATAATTGTCTTACTCGAAATGATATAGAAAATATCCTTAGTTATCGTATTTAAAACTAAATCTATCAAATGTCATCATTGACGTTGCTGATTTTCTTTCACCATCAGCTACATATCTTACTCGTCGTGTATCAATTTTATGATATTTTCCAGCAGCTGTTATTGATTTAAATTTTATTTCTTCAAAAGTTTTGAGATTTATTGAGATAAATGATTTTGGATTTTTAAAATTAGAACCATCAGAACTGGCTCCACGTCGACTATTTTCTTTTGGCGTAACCGAATCCAAATTTTCCAGACGATTATCGGTTTTAATTTTGTTAATATGATCGATAATTAAACTATTAGGTATTAGTCCGTTAAAAGTTTCAAACACAAAACGGTGTGACATATAACCAACTTGGTTAGTTTTTATACCACGTACCATTACATGTAAATAACCAGTATTATGTAAATTTCCTAATACTTTTTTAGTTTCTTTATGCCTAATAACTCCTTGGTCATTTGTCGCATATAAATCAAATACTGGGTGAGGTTGAAATTCATTTTGTAATGATAAATTTTCAATATTATCATCAGCAACTGCGCCATTTGCTCAGTATACTCGTTGTCCTTCTGGAATATCGCCGCAAAACAAAGCATAAATAAAATCTTTTCTAAACATTTCAATTCTTTCTGCATTATCTCCTTTTACTGAAATGAACATACCAGCTGGTGTTGATGTACCAACAGATTTTTTAGATTTTATATTGATAACAGAACCTAACATATTTGCTGCATATAAATTGTACATAGGGTGTACATGATAAAATTCTTGCTCTTCCGCCGTCAGTGGTATATATCTCAAAATTTCTGTCATTATACTATAAGGTTTTTTATATCTCTAATTAAAAATCTTTAAAAATTCAATTACATATAAAATATTACTATATATATAATGTTAAAATTGCGAGATATTGCTAAAAAGAACATTATCAAATCTGAAAAATTGCTTCAGCATTTTCTGGTTATGATAATAGTTACAAACTTGATGATCGAAATATTTTAGCAAATTTTAACTCCACAAGTTTATTTCATCTTTTACAACCTGTTATAGCTCAAGAACTTGCGGCTCATAAAAGTATCAAACTTATAGTCCAATATCATACGATTTTATCAAAATTACACGCAGTTGAAGATATACTTGACGTAATTTTTGAAACAAAAAGTTTTGACAGCGAAATTTCGGAACCATATTTAACAGATAAATCGAGAAAAATATTAACTGGAACAAACATTGCCATGGTTGCTGATGAAATACATCAAGAAATAAACAAAAATTAGAAGAATTTACTTCATTTGGGTGAGGTTGGAAATTTGAAATGATAAAAGAAGTTTTATTTCACACAGCAAAATATGACGTACTTCGCGGTAGTTTGTACGTCAATCTCTCTCAAAAAGTTAAAAACAAAAAATGCTGTATAAATGTCAAAAACAATGATAACAAATGCTTTCAATGGTCAATTTTATCTGCGATATTTCCAAAAAAACAAAATGCTGATCGCGTTAACAAATATTTTCCGCACAAAGACGAACTAAATTTTTTAGGAATAACTTTTCCAGTAGCAGAAAATCATATACCAAAGTTTGAAAAACAAAACAGTATCTCAGTAAATGTTTTCGGACTAGACGAGAAAGAAAAAGTTTACCCGAGATATATCTCAGAAAATGTTACGCAAAATACAATAAATTTATTATTTTATCAGGGACATTATTGTTGGATAAAAAACTTTAACGGCTTAGTTGGCGGACAGTACAGTAAAAATAAAAAAAAAATATTTTTGTTATGGATGTCTTCACGGTTTTTCTAGCGATGGAATATTACAAGATCATCTCAAATATTGAGTCAACGTTCAAAAAATAACTATGCCTAGCGAAAAAGAAAAAATATTAAAATTTAAAAATTATGATTATAAACTAAATATTCCTTTTGTTATTTACGCTGATTTCGAGTGTCCACTCGTTCCTGTGGTTGGAGTAGAAAATAATCCGAAAAAATCAAGTACCAGAAAAATACAACAGCATATTCCTTGCAGAGTAGCTTATAAAGTAGTTTGTTGCGCTAACGATAAATTTTCAACTCCGATAAAGTTATATAGAGGTGAAAATCCTGCCGTATGGCTATTAAAAAATTTAACAGACGAAGTTAATAAAATTTCTAACAGATTACTTAAAACAGCTCCAATGAAAATAATATCTAAACAACAGCTCAGTTTCGATGAGGCAGTTAATTGTCATATTTGTGAAAAGTTACTGGTAGACTCCAACGGAGTCCGTGATAAGGTGCGAGATCATTGTCATTTGACCGGCCATTATCGTGGAGCAGCTCATAACAGTTGTAATTTAAAATTTCATGCTCCAGATTTTATTCCTGTAGTTTTACATAACTTTCGTGGCTATGACAGTCATATCATTTTAGAAGCGTTTGGTGATGAAAATATTAAAGCTAAACTAAAATTAAATAACGTAATAGAATGTATTCCAAATAATTTTGAAAAGTATATGTCGGTGACGCTCGGTAAATTACGTTTTATTGACAGTCTGCGATTTATGGCAGCATCATTAGATGAGCTCGTTCAAGGTTGCAGCAATTTCGCTAACCTAAAAAATTGCTTCGGTGAAAACTATATCGATCTGACAAAAAAAGGTATATTTCCGTACGAGCATCTCGACGATTGGAGCAGATTTAATGAAACTTCTCTTCCCGACAAAGATAAATTTTACTCGCAACTCAAAAACGAAAATATCACAGATGACGAATACAAATATGCACAAGATATTTGGAATAAATTTAGTTGTCAAACATTTGGTGATTATCATGATCTATATTTGAAAACAGATGTTTTATTACTAGCAGATGTTTTTGAGAGTTTTCGTCAAGTAAGCTACAGCAATTATGGATTAGACCCCTGTTGGTATTATTCCTCTCCAGGATTATCTTGGGACGCTCTACTAAAAACGAGTAAAATAGAACTGGATCTCTTAACAGATGTCGATATGTTTAACTTTATTGAAAAAGGTATCAGAGGCGGAATTAGCGTTATAACAAAAAATATGCAGCTGCTAATAACAAGTACTTAAAAAATTATGATAAAAATCTCCCGTCGAGTTACATCATTTATCTGGAAGCCAATAATTTGTATGGTTATGCAATGTCAGAACCAATGCCACATAGTGGATTTCATTGGATAACTCCAGATCAATTTCTTAAAGAAACTGAAAAAGGTTTGCCTAGAAAAATTAATATCGATTTTTCCGATATTTCATATTTTTTTGAAGTTGATCTAGATTATCCTAGTTCGCTACATGATCTACATCATGATTATCCATTTTGCGCAGAGTCAATGATGATTAATTATAGTTTGTTATCGCCTGAGCAACGAGCAACGGCAACAGCAAAAATTCGATTGTTAATAAGTTAGTTCCAAATTTGTTAGATAAAAGAAATTACGTTATGCATTACGAAAATTTAAAACAAGCAGTAGATGCTGGACTAATTCTGAGAAAGGTCCATCGCGTGCTAAAGTTTAATCAGTCGAAGTGGATGGCAAATTATATTGATCTAAATACGAAACGTCGTGATGTGGCTAAGACCGAATTTGAGAAAAACTTTTTCAAGTTGATCAACAAATCGGTGTTCGGTAAGACGATGGAAAATATTCGCAAGCGAGTCAATATTGAAATTGTTAATGACATTAATCGCAGAAATACATTAGTTAACGATGATGGTTTTGTTAGTATGAAAATATTTAATGAAAATCTTGTTGCAATACAACGACGAAAGACAAATTTAAAGTTAAATAAACTGATTTATGTTGGTGCAGCTGTACTTGATATATCGAAGTGGCTGATGTACGATTTTCACTATAATTTTACCAAAAAGCAGTGGCCAGGTTCGGAGTTGCTATTTACTGATACAGACTCGCTAGTTTGTAATATAAAATGTGAAAATGTCTATCAAGATATTTATAAACGCCGTGACCTATTTGACTTATCAGATTATCCAGCATGTAGTGGATTTCAAGATAATTTGAATAAGAAAGTTATTGGAAAAATGAAAGATGAATTTATGTTTATACCGGTGAGAGAGTTTGTTGGATTAAGAAGTAAAATGTATGCTGTCTTATTAGATGACAATAAACTTACAAAGAAAGCAAAAGGTATCCCTCTAGGATATGTGAAAAAGATGATGAATTTTGACGATTTTAAAGCAGCGCTAAACAATAGCGTTAGTTTTATCAAAACAAATGTCATCAGAACAAATCATCATAAACTTGAAACGGATACAATTATAAAACGTGGACTAAGCAATTTTGATGATAAAAGATATTGCAGTGACGGAATTAACACACTAGCGCTTGGACATTATACAAGTAATTTTGTCTAAACATCAGAAATAATGTTTGAAAATTTAACATTAGCCGATGGAGTTACTAGCAAAATAAAAAAATAATGGTCAATAACCAGCAATTATCATTTGAATTTAACAATGAAATTTTAGGTATTTGTTTTAGTAAATTTGACAGAATCAAACTCTCCCTTATCAGATCAGACGATAGTAAATATTTGAGTTATCTCGAAAGCTTACGAGACGAGCTTGCACTAAAATATAACAATTTGCATAAGGTAGTAAGTATCTTCTCAGTAAAATAGCAATGAAAGAACTATTTGAGTCTCATCGTAAAGTATCTGGTAGAATTAAATTTAATTTATACAATCACGATAGTACATTTTTCTTGATAGCAAACGTTAATATTCTAGTGATAGGCGATGAAATTCTTTAAAAAATTACTGTCGTTTTTCCTTGTATTTTTGTTTACGAGATAGGGTTCACCATATTTTTACGATAAAATGTTCGATCTACGGAAACAGATAAAAGTGTCTCAACCCCTTCATTCATATACTACTTCCCATTCTCTAAAAAATATATAGAAAAATGTTCTCACACTTACCTATCCACGTGTAAATTCTCTTGCAAAATGATCACAAAGGAAAATTCAAACTGCCTTTATAGTGTCCACACGGAATTTCCATAATATCTAAGGTTGAAGATAGGTAATTTCCAATGGATTTTTTAGAATATACCGTCATAAGCCCATAAGGAATTCACATAAAATGAAAAAGATTATCAGAAAAAGTATAGTAATTGTAGGGTATAAAATAATCTCAAAGAATGTTTTCACTTACCTTGTTCAATCATTGTTTTCACGATAAAAGACTTAAAATATTTGAGTCATGGAAACATACAAAAGTGTCTCAAATTCCCCCTTTCATATACTACTTCCTCTTCTATGAAAGTATATAACAAAATCGTGTAAATGATAAAATGCTTTGGTTTTCTATAATGAAAAATTAAATTGCAGCGTTTAATATCCGATCATGTGAATAGTTTTAGATACTGTATTACTTACACAACTAACTCTTTGCCACTGCAATAGTATTGTGAATAAAAATCAATCAGAGCGTCATAATATATTGCAGTATACAAATTTGGTTTCCCTGAAGATTAAATACATAAAATGATTACACGATGCCGTCATAAGCCCACACAGAATTCCTGTAATCATTTTGAAAGTTTATGGAATTTCCAATGGCATTTTTGGAATATAACGCCGAAATCAGGTCATTTGCAATCGATTTTCCTAAAACGCCCACTCCAAATCAAGGTTAAATATAGGTAATTCCCAATGAATTTTCCCAAAATGCCTACCGAAACCAAGGTCAAAGATATTTGCAATGGATTTTCCCAGAATAACGATATAAAAAGCAATTAGAATTTGCTTCGTGACCAATCTGCTATAGGATTTTATACACAGGTTTATGACGAATTATTCATTGCTGGTCGTGGACAGGTGAGTGTGAAAACATTTTTCTAACATATTTTTGACAAAATGTTACTATAGAAAGTTTTGAAGGGGGGTTCTGGAAAATAAAACCTTGTTTACATACACTGTAGATGTTTAGTAATATCGTTATCAAATAAAATATCGACCATATTATCAATAAATGTTATTAGATCATCTGCCCAACCTCTTATTTGTCATTTTCAGTCGCGAATAACCATACTGATCCATATTTTGGTGATATATGATATCCAACTTTTTTAATACAATCGCTTATTATTTTAGTTTTTATACCAGTATAACTTGAGGCTGATTTGATTGAATTAAATCTCGTACAAAATTTATTTGTCAGATCAAATCCAACATGTCTCTTTGATTGACAGAAGGACATTATATATAATATTTCATTTATTTAATATGAAATTTTGTCTAAACTATAAAAATAGTTATTTTGCTGATAAGTATAAGAGACTGTAATAGTAGTATAGGTAGTTGAGTTGTTCCTATCTCAGAAAACCCCCCTACGCCCAAAAACAAATTTTGTCAGAAATATAAAAGTCATCATTTTGAGCTAAAAAAAGCTGCTGACAAAATGTTAACGTATAACGTTTTGGAGGGGTAGGGGTTTCCTGAGAGAGGAACCTCAACGACCTATACTACTATATATATATATATATATATATATACATACACATACAGTCATTTAGTAAATTTCGGTACTAAGGAAAAGCAGAGCCAAAGCGTCCAGTACTTTTACACAGGGATATAGGGGCTCCATAACGCTATTTCTGTACATTTATATGACTTGATATTTTTATCGTAACAGAAATGGTCACCCATTTCGCATGTTAATTCTATAATTAAACCAGGGTGAGAACGTTACAGTGGTGGCAGCGGTGAGGATCCTTCCTTTAAGATACATTGTTTTGATACTTCCAAAGAATGGAAAGGAATATGGCGTCCACAGAGGGGTACAGTGGAGACAGCGAAACCCGGTGCCGGGAGAATTAAACTTACGCAGGCTTTTGCGTATACAACTGGAATACCAAGTGGGGAAGTGCAATTAAGGAAGCCAGCTTCTGATGGCAACCTTGAAATAGAACTGACATGCCAGAGAGAAAACTGTCAAACTTCGGAAGAGATGTGCAAGGAAAGGGAAAACTTACATTATCGATTGGATATGCTACAAAAGGCATATGATGACCTGAGAGCCATAATGGTGAGACAGTGACTTGACTTTCATGAGGAGCCGTTGTTTGTGGATCAATCCAGAGGAATTAATGGTGGTGGTCTAGGAGAAGTGTCCCAGACTGGGGGAACACATAAGACCAGAAGTTATGCTTCAAACCTTGAGTTTGGGACGGGGTGCTCAAGCACTAGTTTGGGTACTGTGCTGGACACCACAGGAATATCCAGGGATTTTCAATGTGAAACACGGCAGGGGATCTTTGGGATATCTGTTTCTTATGCTGGTGGCGATGGAACTGGTCAGCGGTCATATGGAATTGGGAGGTTACAGGATGTCAGAGATGATCCAGGTTATTTAAGTGGAAGTCATTCTTATGTCCGGTTCAATGGGGGTCAGCTGAAACATCGAAAACGAGCCTTTTATGATGGTACTACAAATTGGCAGGACTATATTGTCCATTTCGAAATGATAGCTGAGATTAATAACTGGGATAAAAGAAGCAAAGCTCTAGAGTTAGCTACTGCTTTGAGAGGAAATGCCCAAGGGGTGCTGAGAAACCTCTCAGTATCACAAATTAGAGACTTTGATAGTCTTGTTGCTGCGTTAACGGCACGTTTCCAATCTGAGAATCAGGCTGAATTATATAGGGCACAGATTAAAACGCGATTACGAGAGAAGGATGAGACACTTCCTGAGTTGGCATAGGAAATAAAGAGGCTAGTCCTTTTGGCATATCGACAACAGCTATGCCTAGATTATTGTATAGATCCGTTGAATGACTCTGAAATGGAACGGGTCGTACATCAAGGGAAGGCTAAACAGCTTAGGATGCATTAATGATAGCCCTGAAATATGAAGCGTTTCAAACTGGTAGAAGAATCAAGCTTGGACTCAAAAACAGCATCAGACAACAGAGAGAAGATTCCGATGATAAAGAAGTTATGGATGAGGCGGTAGATGGAGCTTCTATGATAAAGACTGAGACTGACGGACGAGTTTCATCAAAACTTGTGGGACAACTTAGGAATAGTTCTAGCAATAGAAGATCTGGTAATTGCAATTATTGTAATAACCCAGGACATTGGAAAAGAGGGTGTATCAAGAGAAAGAAGGACGAACTCGCAAAAAGGCAACAGGGCAACTCTTAATAGCAAAGAAAAGAGATCGGAAAACTTGAATCGGCTGGTGTAGTGGACCTTACATCGGCCTCCTCAACAAAGAGGTCCAATGATTTAGAAGCTGTTAAGTTTGAATCACTGTCAGATGGATTATACATTAAAACAGAAATAAGTGGAGTTGAAGTAAACGCTTGATAGATACTGGATCTACCATTACAGTTGTCCATCCAGATAAATATAACACCATTCAAGAGAAAAACAGACCGACACTTATACAATATAACGCAAAATTACTCATGGCAGATGGGAGACTTGTCAGTCCTTATTGATACGTACAAGCCACTATAAAGGTTAAAGACAAAGTTGTAGAACATAAGGTGATTGTTGCTAAGTGGCCGCACCTACCGTTCTTGGGTATGATTTTCTACATGCACATGGCTGTAAAATAAATATGAGACAGGGAACACTCATTTTTTATGGAGAAACATTGTTGTGCCAAAAGGAAAGTGAGCTGGACTCTATTTTTCGGATTACACTAAGCGAAACATTGATAATACCTCCATCTAGCGAAAAGATAATCTTGGCCGATGTAAAAGAGGATGTCTCAAACGTCGAGAGTGCTCTTGTAGAAAATCATGGATCAAGATTAGGAAGAGAAGAAATTCTTATAGCAAGAACTCTCATTGATCCTCGAGGGAAAAAGATTCCCCTACGAATAGCGAATATTTCCAATAAAAGTAGGAAACTGTACAGAGGTACTTGTGCAGCTGTGTGAAAAAGCTGAAGTACCAGAAGATGACATTGATGTCCAAGAAGACCGTGTTGGTTCTGTTAAGGTTCAAGATGGTTGCCCAGACATTTACAAAATATTTTGGTGGACAGTCAAGAGCAATTACCATTAAAACAGAAGATGTTAAAACACTCCTTCTGTCATATCTGTACATTTTTGCTAGAAATAAAGAAGACCTTGGGAAGACAAATGTCGTTCACCATAGGATTAGTACTGGGGATGCGCTTCCAATAAGCAAGCCCCAAGACGACTGCCTCTTAGTAAGCGAGAGGAAGGCAGAGAAGAAATACAGCGGATGTTGGACTCAGTAATCATCGAACCCTCAAAGAGTCCCTGGGCTGCTCCAGTGGCTCTTGTTGCAAAAAAAGACGGTTCACTTAGGTTATGTGTTGATTACCGGCTACTCAATCATGTCACACGGAAAGATTCATATCCACTCCCTCGCATAGATGTTTCACTTGATGCACTGAGAAGGTCCAGTTGGTTCTCAACCCTTGATCTTGCCAGTGGCTACTGGCAAGTTGAAATGGATTAACGAGACAAAGAGAAAACAGCATTTATGACGACATATGGCCGTTATCAGTTCAATGT
>JAECUM010024730.1:0-55401 GCA_016617855.1 Megalonaias nervosa
TATATATATATATATATATATATATATATATATATATATATATATATATATATATATATAATTCAAGTCAAATTTCATTATGATTGATCCCAAGATATCATTCGATATCAAACGCTGATGTAGTCTCAGTCAGATGACGCTGTTTATGAGTAATCGAAGCATAGCGTCATTTCTCCATCACAAGCCATATTAGGTCACCTCAGCTCATTAGCAAGCCAAATTGTTTATCTAGTTTTGCACGGACAATGCACCCTTTTATTTTCGCTCCCGATATATCTGTAACATGAAAACTCATTTCCATAGAGGCCAAGCATTCTCCATTTTACCTTTAACTTCTCTTTATTTGTTATGAATTTTCCTCATATATTCACACCCACATCTTAAAGGGTGGAGGAGGTCATCTTGAGGAAAGCATCAAAGGTCTGTCTTGTCTATGAGGTATTGACTGTTCTCAGAAACATTTACAAGGAACCATCTTGTCTGGTGATGGAGATTTTATATAATTAAAGCCATCGTCATAGCTAAAGACACGTGCCGGATTCAAAGAGAGTTTGAAAAAAATAAACAAAAGTGGAATGCTAACCATTAGCACAAATAGTATAAGCTGACACAAAATTTGGAAAACGGCCTAGGAAAATTTTCAAAGCTTCGGCATGTTTCAATCCGAGGAAAGGTCATCATCATAGGACAATAAACTGCATACAATGTGATAAACACACACGCAGAACATATTTATGTCAAGCACAGAAAAAAGGCTATCGAAGATAATTTGATTAATTGGAAATGTACACATATTTATATACGTTTGTAAATAAGTTTAATTTAATATCTAGATAAAGATGTAACCTCAAAATCATAGGTAACAAAACAAGTTGAAGGGCACTAGATATAAATGTTCTCATGCATCAGAGTGCAACATTAAAACCGTTATAGGAGAACACCATCTGTTTTTTTTTTAATAAAGTCAAACTCTGTGTGCGTGTGAGTGTGTGTGTGTATGTGTGTGTGTGTGTGTGTGTGTGTGTGTGTGTGTGTGCGTGAATTAGATTTTTAACGTAGTTTTAACAATGTTTCAGTCATATCGCAACGTTGTCTGCAGTGCGGCAGTTTATAGTGATGTCTAGCATTGGGGCATCATGTCGCAGATATGTAGCATCGCGTCCCACCCAGTCACATTATCCTGACAACAGGCCGACCAGTCCTAACACTATTTATTATGCTGAGCGCCAAGTGAGGAAGCTGCTAACACCACTTGTATAAGTCTTTCGCATGGCTCAGCCGAGGTTTGTACCCGCGACCATCCGCATCCGCATCCGAGGCGGACGTTCTAACCACATAGGCCACCGGAGCGGTCAGTAAAATCAAGCTAAACAAAATTGGATGAAACGTAATACTTAACTATCGCGGATGTATCTAAATGAGAGAGAGAGAGAGAGAGAGAGAGAGAGAGAGAGAGAGAGAGAGAGAGAGAGAGAGAGAGAGAACAAAGTAACTACATTCGAAATTAATGAAAATTTAATTTGCGATGCATGGACTTAGGGTGTGGATGGTGATTATGTGTCCGAAATTCCATGGCTGTCGCTAGAATTTCAAAACAAGAAGTCCAGAACCGTCAATAATTAAAATGTTTTGGTCCTAGTAAAAAGAAAACAATCGGAGTCTCTGTTCTAAAACCACGGTTTCCATTTACCGTTAATTAGCAATGAAACGTTAGCAATATAAGCATAAATTATGCTTCAAAGTGACACCATTGGTAGTTCAGTTGCCAGAGCGCCAAGTTTGTTAACAAAGGTTCGTAGATTATTTGCGCCCTTAGGAATGGTACTTAGTGCCTATTAATTGTTACGTTTAGGCTCGTTCAAAAGTAACAAAAGAAAAGAGTGAAGTCAACAAGCTTTGTAAATTTTAGCATAATAATTTTTTTCCCTGGAAAACAAGGTAAAAATATGAAATAGGACCTTTACGGTTTGTGAATATAATCCAAAAATTAATCCTAGAATCTAAAAATAGAAGTCCTATTACTAAAAGTTCTAATTTGAATCCGGGTTCGAATCTCGATGAAGTTCCAATATGGAAGGCGATGACGTCAGATGAGGTCGTTGTACTGATGGCAACAGTTCCTCGTGAAACACAATTTATAATGTTCCGTTTAAAATTCCAGAATAAATTTCCACTGAATGTTTATGTCCCAGAATTTTATAAAAATGAGCGCTTGTTTTGTTTTCAAGAGAATCTGAATTATTAAATCCCAAAAAATAGATGAACTTCAGAACAAACTGGCTTCAACAATTAAAACACACCTTGAGCTCTAAGGTGTAAGAATACGACTGAAAAATCTACTAGAAAATGGCTGTTTTAACCCCCGATTTTAGATCACATGGTGGCTCACGTGGTCACTAAATTGGAAAGTCGCAAAAAGCCCATAAGACAATTGACACGTACGCCATGGACAAATTTGGTTGTACCTAACAAATCTTACTATAAGATTCAAAAATAAAAAAACAATAAGCATTTGTTTATAACAGAGTTAACACTAGGGCCGAACATGACCTTGGTAATAGACAATCATTTTCATTCAATGTTTACAAACGTCTCAACCAAGGTGAACTAAAAATAGTGATAAAGCAGATGTTACATTCTAATCAGGTCAAGCGAATTTTCTGAAAAGAGATTCAAATCCAATCAAAAATATCACTATAATAAAATATAATGAAACAAAAATAAAATACAAAAAAAAAGAATTTAAAACTAACAATTTAATTACATATTCGTAACATAATATACTACTCCAATGTTAGCTCTCTTGTTTGTACATTTAGTGAGTTAACTGAAATGCATAAACAGGGAGTCAACTAAATGAGACCCACATTTTAGGAAAATAGTTAACAGTAAAAGAAACCGTTTGATATCAAAATTAGAATAGATCCTCTCTTTCTCTAACCACACTTAGCTTGTATTTCTGGCAATAATAATCATTTTCACAATTATGATTGTGTTTTAAAAGTTTGATCCTATTCCTAACAAGAGGCAGAAGGAGAGGAAAAGAGTGAGATCTATTGAGAATTCATGAGTCTATGTTCATCAGCCGTATACTTTTACTCAGAATTCGCTTGCTCCACCTTTGAATATGCTTCATCAGCATCGGCAGCATTTATGGTAAATGGGCTACATGAGTATAAAACACAGCATATAGTATGTCCGATTACGAGTAGTTTAATTGCGATGTAATGCTCGATAAATCAATCATGCTTTTACCTTTAATAATTCCGCCAAAATTTGCCTTTGACTACAAATAATCATGAAAGTTGTAGTTCTGACACTTTTAGTAGTTATGTTTAATAGTTATCTTAATTTTAACATTATTGCCAAAATATAATAAAAATGTGTTTTTTTTGTATTCATCTGACAAATTTAGCAATTTGATAAAAACACCCAGTAATATCAGCAGTCATACATTATACGATTATATCCAAACAAATGATTAAAGATCTAAATAAACTTCAGTTGACGAGATAACGAGACTAATCAATGATTATTTCAGCAGCTATCAAATATTGTGTAAACATAACTGATATCATCTACTCAAAACAACGTTGATGAGTAGTATGATGTTTCCCATAATATCCTACCTTCTAATATTTGCTGATGTATGATGCGATGAAGATTAACAGTGATGACACAGGACTGAGCGTTGTTCAGGTGAGAAGAGTATCAAGTTGGATCGTGTACAAAGTTATCATATCCTTGTATCTTGTTGTACGTACAACATATGATACCGTTATTTTACGTTGTCGGATTCAGCACGCTTTTCGTGAAAGTATAATTAGGAAAATATTCTGAATGGTTAACTTCAGACACCAATGGAGCAGATGTAGATGGCAAGTCAGTTGTTTGGTTGTTTGTAATATGGAGACAAACATCATTTTCCTAAATATTATGTCCTTGTTTGTTCTTCAGTGTTGTCATGCATATGAATATTCACCTCTGGAACCCGGGGATTTTTACACGAATACTTACCTGCTGGAAATCAGTGAATACGACTTAGATTCTGTGGAGGATATTGGCCGAAATTACGATTTAACCAAGGAAGGAAAGGTATACATTCATAGAGACATATATCTAGGCATATAGGATTGTTATTGCTTCTGCATGTTTTATTAAGAGTTCTTTGAAAAGTTGATATGGTTATTTTTGAGCTATTGAGCCAGCCTAAAACTATATTTGAAAGAAAATAAATCGCGGATTAGCTGAAAATGCATGCAGAAAAAACTGACGTACATTTTATTTTCAGATGCAACCTACGTATTGGTAAACATTAGCATTATCCGATGTGCGTTAAGGCTGTTAGATGAAGCAACTTACGAATAACCCCCATAGGATCAGAAGAGAACAGTATATAACCTTACTGAAAAATATCATACTTAAAATATTCATATATTGCAATATACATATATTGCACATAAGTCAAGTACAAAGGTCTATCACATAAGAAGCCGTCGTGTTGTAATATAAGTAAGGATAGAAGAGTGGAAAAGCAAAGAAAAGAGAGGGAAACGAATGGAGAGAGAGAGAGAGAGAGAGAGAGAGAGAGCGTGGGTAATTTTATAATTACTAATGGAAGGAGTATCTAAGAAAAGTATATGATAAAGGACTTAAATAAAAACTCTTTGATACGTTTTACATGATATAGCAAAGAGTCGCAAAGGTTGAAATGTGAAAGTTAAATTGTTACCTATCTAGGTTACTTCTCAGTTTCTGATTTGCTAATAGATTGCTGAACGTTATCGCTATTAGTTATTTTTATTTGCCATTAAATATTGATATTTCAAAGTATTCGGACGTAAGTAATAGTATTTCTTAATCACATTCAGTCTAGCCTCTCCAAAGAATTTACACTCAAAGAAGGTAATCACACAAAACATTATTTAATTATTTATTTGGTAAATGCTCTTTCTTCATATGGAGTCTTATTACGTCGTCAAGTTTAAACAGTTAATTTATTGTTTGACATCCTAAATTTCAAAATAGGAAATTATGCTTGCATTTAAGGAAATCTGATTCAATATTATTCCAATTCGATATCCATTTGATACATTTTGAAATTTTGCCCTTTTCGACGACTTCCTACAACAGATAACCAATATTGTCCATTGGATGATCTTTAACAACATATAGTCATTCATGCTTTTGTTGATCTAAGAGGACGGTTTAAATGTTGACCATTTTAATTATAGGGGACCCGGGTGGCCGAGTGGTCTAAAGCGCTCTTCGTTACGGATCACTGCCATCTCACCTCTGTCTGCGTGGGTTCGAGTCTCAGATTCGGCCAATGTGGGTATGTGTGAAAGCTTGCCAGTAGCTTCTCGTGGGTCGGTGGTTCTTGGTTACCCGGGTTCTTCCTCCACCATTAATACTGGCCGCCATATATAGCCTATCGTGTGCTGAAAAATTGGCGTTAAACCCTACAACACAACAATAACACAACAACAATTTTTGTTTTCCCTTCAATTAATGAGCGATAGCAAAATGTTAATCATACGTGTGTTCAAAGTGATATATAGTGGATGCCGGATTAATTCTGCATATGCTTCATTCATACATTAGCTAATTTCATTTCAAATAGTTATGAGATTTTCCTATTAGACCTATATTTTTATGTCCCCATTTTTCACTCTCTTAAGGTAAGTATTGGTCTAGTGCTGTGGTCAAAGAATGTTAAATGCAGATCCAAAGGCAATTTACAGTGTCTACAAGTTTCAGAAAACTATAAATAACGCGATTCCTTGTCTTGACAAATTTCCTGGGTTTTGTGAAGACAAATAAAATATGCTTATTATATGCTTAAGTGTGGAAATATAGAGCCTTATTGGCTAAATAATTTTCATTTCCTTATATTTTCATGTGTGAAAAATATGTCGTTTTATTTTAAAATGTGAAAATATAAGATTTCCCATCATGCCTGCAATTATAAAAACGAGTAGCATGTCAGCTAGAACAAATAAATAGAAGCTGTCTTACATTTCAGATATTAAAATTAATCTTTGATAAGGTATTTTGCCAAACGCTGTTAGCGTATCATGAAGTTACTTCCCCTTGCTTAGGTGACAACAGCAACTAACCTGCTTTGATGCATTACTGAATTGGACTTTGTTTTCAGATAGGGTTAAGAACTATACAGAGAGACAAAATATGTAATTTAGTGCGACAAATTAGGTCAACCCAATCCTATCCTTTTCTTATGTCACTTATATTTTTATAATCTGGCTATGAAAGTGAGGTGAATTTATGAAAAGGTTCGAACCCCGGCCGAGTCATACCAAAGACTTATAAAAATGGTACCTGCAGCTGACTCGCTTGGCACTCAGTATTAAGAGGTTATTTTTACGCCTGGTCTGCCTGGTGTCAAGATAATGTGTCTGGGTGAGACATGATGCTTTATGTCTGCGGCATGATGCCCCGGTACTATACATCAATATTGCAGCATACGCGAACACACACACACACACACACACACACACACACACACACACGAAAAGGGGGTTAGGGTGTTCCTACTAAGAGTGGGTTTTTCTCTTTTAAACATCGATTTTTGAGCAAGTTTAATATGTAATAAAAATAAAACTTTCTTTTCCTACGTTTTTACTAGATATATTTCATCTCGTCAAAATGTCATGTTTTTGTTACCACACAATGAAATATCTCCGGCATTAACATAGGAAAAGAAACTATCCTCTATATAATGTCTACCGTCTAAAATAAACTGTGAATGATTGAAATTTCATGCCCCATAATCATTATTGTGGTTTTGCTATAATTAATATATTCATTTCCAAGCATTGCAGTATAATATACAACAATTTAAACTCTCTTAGAGTTTTATTTCATCTCAGCTAGTATGACAGTAACGAATAATCAAAACCTCGGAATATATTGTCATATTCTCGTGTGAAAATTTAAGTAACTCCTCTGCTGTTATTTGTTGGGGTATCACGAAAATAGTTATAAACAATTACTTAATAAGGAAAATGTAAAGGAGAGAGATTTATCTAATGTCGAAAGCTCTTATTACTAGAGAGAGACGTCGTTTGCTCACCATTAGACTTGATACATAATTTTGCACCCATTATCTATTATACATTATCCTAAAATATATCCATAGATATTTTTTTGTTGTTGTTGTTGTTGTTGTTGTTGTTGCTAAAGACCAACTTTCCAGTCTGATTCAATGGATTTTTACATGTCACGAAAATCATCATCCTGAGTGAGAGGATAGAAGCTGCGTAGCTTGGTCGCTAAACCCAGCGTTTAAGTCGAGGAAAGCCTTGCCGTCCTACATTCTGAAAAGAGACAAATCTCAAGTTTAATAGCCTAATTTACACTGGCAGACGATCCTTGACCTACGTAAGCTCCGGATGTATGATATTTACTAAACATTATCAAGGCTAGCTGCTGCCGGTAGAGACTGCCGAAAGGTGTCGCGACATGTCCGAAGATTGCAACCTCTACGATATAACGAATACCCATATCAGTAGAAACTCTTCGCAACGTTGTGGGCAAGTTTAAAGATGAGTGCACCATCCAGTCAATTGCTGAATACATTGCCTTTCACCCTATGATGTGCTGCATTTTTCTTCCAAACTTCACAGATTATCAAGGCCAAAGGCATTTTGCATACGATAGGAAAATGTCTGCATGGAGTGTATTCAAGAGATAAGATTTTCGTGTTGTGTATCAACGTCCATAGGATGAAATTCTAACGAATAAAAATAAAAACGCACTTGGGCCCACTAAACACTATAAATGGTTCGTCCAAGGTTTCATCACAGTGCTAGCATATATCCACGTCCACACAACACAGCTGTTACTGTCAGGACGACATAAACAGCTGAGAAATCTGACACAGCTGGAACAGCAGAAAATCACCTTGACAGTATGGTGCAGTTGTGTACCTGAACGAGCTCTGTGACTTCATCGATTGATGTAGCAGAGTATCTGCAGATACAATGTGTAGTTCCTCGTAAACATAGCTTCTGGGCGGAGCAAGACGAACAGAAAGATGGTGCATATATTGCTATCATGGGATGTCAAACCTCTCAGACAGGGTGAACACCTTCAGCAGCCACAGAGGGTCGGTGTCACGAGTTGCACTCCACTAGTTATACCGATGGATATAGTTACCTCACCGTTGTATTTGAACTTAGGCATCGCTCTTGCAAACCTTCTACGTCAGAGCCGATGCCTTCCGAACGTACGCTACGGTTGCGAGCATAGAAAAAAGCAACGGACTTAATAAGAATTACATCAATTAAGCCGTATTACCTCACTATTTAGGGTCAACACAGCGTCAGACAGACACCGAAAACACTCAAAGGAGAGCCAGCCGTGCAGGCACGATGTCGACTGCAAACAACATTTCTCGGGCATGCTGGTGCTCCAACAGCCAGAGTACCATATAACCTCCACGCAATATTCTAATGACCTAGATGGCAACCAGGCCACCTTCATCGTATCCAACTACGTAATAGCTCACGAGCGAAAGAATCCAACAAGTATTTTTAGCCTCAGGCAAAGGAACAACGATGTACTGCATTTGGTTCATAACTCCGTCCGTGTGTCAAAGATAAATCGCGAGAACGCTAATGTCGTCGTCCAGCGGATGGTGCACTGTACGTGATGAGCTGATATGATTTTCATTGTTTCTGTGAAGACGCAACGTCCATACCCATCGCCACCATAGATTTACTAGCACAGACCCATGTAATATCTAGAACTATGCAGTACTAATGCAATGCACCCAAACCCGTAGCAAAAGCCTCATGTTAGCATGTTAGCAAAACAAGCTGACCTATCTCCACTCGTCAGCCTCGCTGTTCAGTTACCCGATCAGCAAGTGTAAATTAGGCACGTCCGCCATTTTCCTCCGATAAGCTGACTATCGCGAAAAGAAACTGGTTATTATAAATATTTATAAATCTTTGAATGGTTCGTCAACTGTCGTTTGATAATAGTATAAAAGAGTCAATGGAGTCTTTGTAAGTATAATAGTTGATATTCAGATCATCTCATTGGAGAGGTAGATTTATTCCTTTCCCGAAAGTTAGACAAAACGCGGATGGATTTAGACATGTGGTCACTCGCATGATCAGCTGAAGAAGGGCACAATTGATGGCAATAACCACATGTTTTATTTTGCATTAAAGTGTGTGAAAGGAATGCTCGTCGATAATGTAAAGAACAAAATATAAGAAAATAGAAATTGAAAAAATATGTGAAATTGAACTTTTCGAGAATATGGGTCGAGGACTCCTAACTTAGGGCCTTGTGTGTACCTTTTCTTCTTTAGGAAGCAGTGAATCCCAGATTGCATTATTTCAAAGTTGAAAAAAAAATGTACGCTTCAGTTTTGGTGTGTTCCAAAAATAATGCTTTATCGTCTCGATATTTCGGACAATTGAGTGACACTTTACTTTCGGTCATTGAGCTGGGTGTGGGAAGAAAATTTTAATTAATAATAAAGAAGCACAAGAACAATGGTCTCATATATTTATCTTCCGATAAATTTAGCATGTACTTATATGTTCACATCAACGTACATCACTAATCAAAGTGCCCTCTCATAAACAGAGCAGAGCTTTAAAATTATTATGTACAACAGTATACTTCGAAACAGTAACTATTACAATTTTGGTTTATATTTTTAATTCATTTACCTCAAAGAAATTATGAATATATGTCAGTTAAAATTAATAGTCTAAGACTATATACTAAAAGCATTAATATCTAGAGTGAATTTCCTTCTACATTAAAATGTTATCATGCCACTTTAATATTGATTTTCATGATTTATTGAAACCAAACACGTACGCATTACTATACGAACTTGAAATACAAATATAAATATGGTCTACTGCAGTCTAATTTATGCATCTTGATAATTATATAATTTTAAGAATAATAAAAATCATTGTAATAAACGTATCGCTAAAATTGAACAATATTTATTTGCCAAATACTGAAGGTTTGTTGGAAGTTAACAGGTCGTCATGTCACGTGATTCGGTAGGCAGAGCAATCTATTTTCTCGCTTATGGTCACTTTTAATATTACCGACTTATCTAGACTTCGATCTTATATGATGGGCATCTGCAACACTGTCAGACAATTTACCTAATTTTTCCTCAGTGTGTAACTCAGGCATGCATTGATCATAATCACACTCAAGCTAATCACTCATGCATGGACTACATTTTATGATGAAGTCGCCGTCTGCTATTGATTCTTACTCACTGTGTCACATAGTTCTATGATTTTCTATTTACCTATAATTATGAAATACGTTTTGTAATTTTGTTATCAATTAATGTAATGTCAAGGTTGATAATGATAGTGATTTTTAAGACGAGGACACAGATATATGTAAATGTGTATGCATATTTGAAGTAATATATCTTGGGATATACTTTTAGGGTTTAATGACACGCCATTGCAGTCCTGACTATATATTTTCGATTGCTTACGACGACCTTCGATTTATTTCAACATCGTTTTTAAATATCACAACAATTAGCTGTTTTTGGATTAGATATTTTGCTTAAACATTACTATTCAATTTTACTATCACCAATTGAAGACAAACAAGGTTAAGTTATTTTCTCTGTTAGGTAGCTGGAGTACCTTTCTTTGAAGATCTTGAGATTTGTGGACATGGGGTCTCTAGTTTGATAACTGCCCAAACCAGCGTTGGGTGTCTGCCTATATGTTTCCTTGGGAGAAGAGTGGGGCTATCCCATTTGTTCGGCATGGTATAGTCATTAATGCGTCAAAAAGTGCCCGCAAAAGCAACTAAATTAAGCCAACAAACTCTCTTTGACAAGTATAGGATCAAAACCAACTTATCAGAAACAGCTTAAGAAATATAATTTTGGGGGGTATCTCATGTTCGATCTGCTTTAGACTTCAACCACTTTGTTTGAACCATATTATTGACATCTAAAATCTTCACTATGTATATATAGCGAAAGAGAGAGGGAGAGGAGCTAGAGGGAGAGAGACAAACATATAGGGGCAGATATACAGAGAGCGAGATAGTCACATACAGGCACAAAGAGATCAGTACCCTACGTTCACAATAAAAATTAACAGGTGTACACTACATACCCAACGTTAGACCTTCTTTACAAAATTTCCCTACTACCTAAACGCTACCTCGACACCATACCATCTTCAAAAATCAAAAAGTTTAAAACCATGTACTAGCCATGATTAAATTGCCAACACGAAATGTTTAGTAAATGTTGTTAAGAAATAATAGATATCATTTCAGATATAAAATATATCAATCCAACTCTGATATGTGTTATCCTGGAAAACTCAGAAAATTAGAAACCGATTTCATTTGCACTATAAATAATTCTAAACGAAATTGACCCTTTATAACATACAGTATTAACGCTGACCAATTTGATGCTGATAAATTTAAAACAATACAAATAAACTACAATGTTACTATTTTGCTGCAAATCAGAAGGTTATGAAGAATATAATAATTAATTCTAATCGAATGATTAAAGAAGTTAAAATATGCTGAAAGGACGAAATTGTTAATGTAAGAATGTAACCATTCCTTAAACAATCTAGGATAACAATTTCGCCTTGAAGGATATATATTTGTCGGATGTCATTGACATGGAAGTTTACGAAAAGAAATAGGATGATTTAAATGCATTTGACGTTGATGGATGATTTATAAAAAATACGTCGAGCGAAGAGAGTGTAAAAGGAGACAAAATATTTTACACAGTTATAAATGTTCAAAATCGACGGAGCATGCTTCCCCGACGACAAGTTATGGAATTGTTCTCTAGAGTGTATGTCAAATACATTTCTACTGTGTTTATTAAACATTATCCCTAAAATAAAGGTCTAATCAAATCCTGGAGACATGACTGTGGAAATATTTTACTCAATACGGAGACTGAAATGTGTATAGATATTACATTATCTTTTCATTAAAGAACATTTCTGAAGATAATAGGGTATTATGCATCAATTTATTTGAATCAAATCACGTGAGCGACAACATCGATAGTATGGATCAATTGTTTGTTTATTTGATTACAATGACACCTTTTGAACTCCAAGATCTAAAAATAGACCTGATTGATTGGATTTCAAACTACAAAATAAATTAACATTTTTAAATAAATTATGTCTGACTTATGGAAAAGATTTTAAAGATCTCACATGTGTACTGTGAGTAAACTAGAAGATCTAAGAGGATAGAATACAGCGATAATATTTGTCGGAAATGTGCTAAGTCTATACTACAAAGAAGGCAACATGCTAACAGGAAACAACACGAAGAGCAACATAAATTGCAAAAGAAAAATGTTAGTAAAATGGAAAGGATACGATTATTCCCTTAATAGTTTGCAACCCACAAAACAATCTGTTACTAAAATAATTGCCTGCAATATTCTAGAGTAAAACAAAGTCTGGTCGTCTCAGTGGAGATGTATGACAATTGTGGTGCTAATATGCTTGCTCACCAGCTGAAACGTTAGAACATACAGTAGAAATTTGCAAAATGACACCAAAACGTGCTTTGTTTTGGCTTGTGTAGTGATGCCGAAAGTGATATAATCCTAAAATACATCTAAAGGATAAGTTAATAAACTGTTAAAAGGGCATACCCATCCTCTCTGCTTTTTCTGTGTTGTTCTCTACCTCTCTGACGTTAAGTATATTTGTTCTACACCACACGTTTCACTTATGGCGGGTGTGTCATTTGTATTATTTCACGCTAGCTTCGTAATCATTCGCCACGATACAATATTATGTTTTCTTGCCAGGTTTGTTTTTATCTTTAGTTATTGCTTAATTTTAGCGGTTTGCTTAGATTGAAGATGCACGTGTTCCTTAATTTCAGATACTAGATGACCTTTATTTATTCCGGAAGAATGACCAGGCTGACCAGGAAATGGCCATGCAAGATCCTCTACAAGATCTGCAACAATTTCTTGTTGCGGTCGGAAACAAGGTTTTGAATTAAATTTTTAGAACAAACATACAATCGTGCAGTTCGAATTATTAGTATTAGAACAAATCATTCATGTTTAATTTACATGGAAATGTCAGATTTTATCAATGTATGCTTTTAACAATACGGATAGATTCATATTTCGTGCAATTAACACATTCATTCTAGATGGTTTAGGTAGAGAACTAATTACAATAATTAATATCATTCGATATATTGTACTAGATCTCCGTTGGATTTGGTAAACATTGTTTGAACAGGACAAGCTTAACACATGCATTACCTTGCTAACCTGCGGAGAATATTTTTGACGTCATGTATCCGAAAAGAGAGACAGAATGAAAGTATAGCACGAACAAATATAAAATGTCCGAATAGGAAGACGGAAATACTTTAAATTATAGAATGACCTTCAGTCTATAACGTAAAACATGCAAGCGACCCGGCTGGATTACAAACATTAAAAAAAAATAATATGTACCCTCTACATGGCAAACATTTTATAAAATTGTATAATTATGTATGATTACTCTCAGTCACCCTACAAAAATAAAAACCACTATCGCGGGATTGGTAGTGGGTATGTTACACAAAAATAATAGTTTATTTTAGTACGAGAAATAACAAAGGCCACTAATCAAACTGAATGTGCGACAATACCCAAATGCATACAATTTTAAGTCATATCCAGGCATATTAAGATTTAATAAGAACAAGCAATCGATTACAAATATCCAAAGATCATTTTGTTGTAATTATATAGAAATTTATGTTGGAGTCTCCTAGATTGTTTGAGAAAGCTTACATTTATTGCCAGTGTACTAACAACACAATTCTGAGAAGTTGATATGAATTGTTTGAGTTTGCTTAAATTTGGGTAGTTTATGTCCCTTCATCGGTTATTAATACCTATTGCATGGTATCAAGTTAGGACATAAATGAACATATTAAAATGTTTGTGCATTATATGTACTTTTCCTCTTTCTTTAATAAAGGTAACCCATATCGAAAGACAATTGTCAATGGAATTTGATATTCCTCAAACGAATGTATCTAGTGCCGTATTTATTGAAGACATTCTGCATCTTGACAGTAATTTTCCGGTAAGAAATTTGCAGTTTATACATAGCATCATTACTGCTGTCACCCCTGCTCTAAATGTTTTCATTGTGTTTCTCTGCTTTTTAACTGCGTGTCAGATATAAATTATGACACAGAAAGTTCATTTTATTCCCATTACACATAATGGTATCTACCTGCACCCCTTTTTATCCTACATATCTAATACTTTCTTCTACATCAAACGCTAAAAACGACTCTGCATGGGACTGTTTACAGATGTTTTTGTCCTCTGTAGATAGCTGTGGTCAAAATGCTTAACACAAATATTTACTTCCAAAATGGGTATTTCTATTCGTCCCTCCGATTCTATTAATTTGTTCTTTGTTTCTTGACTTCATGCATGTTAATCTAATGTAAGTAGCATTTATGATACAACAGGACGTCTCTGGTATATACTACGATCTTGGCATCGAAGACGCGTGGTCCCGAGGCTACTACGGCAACAACGTCTCAGTTGCCATCGTCGACGTTGGATTGGAGATGAGTCATGAAGACCTTGATGAAAATGTGGTGAGAGCTGCGTGCTTAAGTCTCGTTTTATTTTGGCTTTTTACGGTTTTAAAAATCTGAAACATATGTTGCTACGTCTCTTGTTTTGATAGAAATTGTGCACGTTTCCCAGGAAAATCAAAGCAAGTATATACGTATACACGTAAGTTATTTAATTTAAGATTATAACAAATACGTATGATAAAAAAAAGTTTATCTACGACGTCATCTTGTTTAGGTGATGTTGTTTATATCGTGTATCGCTAAGAAACATAATATAGATAATGACGTAAACAATAATAATGAATTCAATTTGAATTCAGTCTGAAGAAGCAATGAAGCGAAACCGGTCACAAATTCTACGTATTGGTGCTATATATATATATATATATATATATATATATATATATATATATATATATATATATATATATATATATATATAACATATATATTATGTGTGTGTGAAATACTGACCAATCATGGCCCGATGTTGAAAATTGTTTAACGTACATAGTAAACTAAATTCTGTAAAATGAATGCATTAACCAAGTCATCACATAGGTAGTGTTTGATAATACTGGGAAGAAGATGCTTTATAAAAGCAAATTAAACAGCCCACAATCTAAACACGGTGTAAAGTTTAAACAGACTATACTATTTTCAATCTGATTTCCTATGTGGCAGACATCCTATGCATTCTGTTCATGTATTTGATCTTTGTTTATTTTGATAATCCCGGAAACAATCAAAGAATCCTAGGCTATGTTATAACTATGTGAACAGAAACAACGATGCCTCCAGTCCGAAAGTTACGTCTTATCCGGAAGAGTTCGATATGTCGTAAGTATTTACCTTATATATTGTCACAAATAACACTGCAAAGTTTTGCTATAATCATCTAATACTAAAATGAATTTTGTAATATATTATTTGTAATAATACTAAGCCAAAAATCATCTTACGAATGGAATAAGTGATGCGTGAGGTATTCACTAAGTGTTTTATTTCAGTCTTTTACAAAACCTTTCAGTGGCCAGATATTGCGTATTTGAATGTCTAGATCTATTGCCTATTGACACTATTACTATTTCAACAACTACTTTCGTTATAATTATCAAGAAGACTAGGAATAATGATGGCTATTATTATTATTATTATTATTATTATTATTATTATTATTATTGTAGTAGTAGTAGTAGTAGCAGTAGCAGTACACTCTAAACCAAAAATGTTTTCAGACATGGCACAAAATGCGCCGGTCTGGTTGCCGCAGAAAAAGGAAACATGTTTTGTTCCGCAGGAGTAGCCCCAAAAGCCACGCTTGTATGTAAGTTCAGCTAAACGTATGTTAAATGTATATGTTTAGTTCCAAATTAGATGCTATTAGCAAATCCTTTTCAGAATGATATCATAATTTGCCAGACTCTTAGCACATCTTCTGAAAAATCGAGTAGATTATATATGAAGCATATAGTGTTACTCGGAATGATAGTTACTTCATATCTATAGTTGAGAAACGTGTTTTTTAAATACCATTAGATATTGAATTGAAGCAACTGTGCCGTTTATATACAAGATGGTACATTGACCAAAAAAAAAAAAACAAAAAAAAAAAACAATACGGGGGCAGGGAAATCAAGGGTCGGTAAGAGTGCAATTGATCCAATGATTTGTTGATTGTTTGATCGATATTTCGACTAGAAGGGGATCATAAAATAAAGTATGTCGAAATATTGAGAGGCATTTTTTTCTTGAAAATTGGTAAAATATTATATGGGGAGTTTTCGATTTTAGAGTGGTATAGATCTGCTACATCCAAGTGAATACTGTTACAAAGCTATAACCTGATATAAGATTGCAAAGAGGTTTACGGGTGTTATGTAAATTTCGTAGTTGTGTGATATGATTGCATATGATAGTTGTGTCATGCATAGCTGCATAGGTGATGGTTTGAAATGTATGTTCATGAAGTTCTTGCATGCTGTTAGTTTGCCTGATTAGTAAATTTGAGGCAATGTTTCCAAATGCTGTGTCGCGGGTGTAGTTGTGACTATTTCGATGATGGTGACAGTAACGGTTAGTTTTAGTAACAGGTTCAAGGATTTTCTTATCTCAAAAGTCTACAGGATTTTGGAGGATTGCCTTTACCTTTGCACTTAAGAATTAGTGCAGCTATCTTATAGATTATTCCTGTCTTATTAATTTATATTGGCTCGAGATCAGGTCCATTGTAAAAGTTTTGGTTAAAGGTGCTCTGTATCAGCATATGATCCATTACTTTCAGCAGATATTTTCATATTTCAATTTTGTATCTCATGCGCTTTTAGACTACACAATAATTAGCATCACATGACAGGCAATGGATATCAATGACTAAGCATCTACAACAAGGCAGCTTCTCTCTGCAGGTTTAGTTTACCATTGTGTGTGTGTGTGTGTGTGTGTGTGTGTGTGTGTGATTTGGATTTTTTTTACAATCGTTCAGTCATATCGCTACGATGTCTGCAATGTGGCACTTTATATTGTTGTCCAGCACTGGGACATCATGCCGCAGACATGTAGCATGATATCCAACCCTTTCACATTATCCTGACACCAGGTCAACCACTCCTATCACAAACCTCTTAATGCTGAGCGCCGAACGAGGCAGCTGTTAGTACCATTTTTATAAGTCTTAGATATGACTTGGTTGGGGTTCGAACCCGCAACCCCCGGCATCTGAGGTGAAAGCTCTAATCACTTGGCCACCGGAGCGGTTGTTTGCTATTGTAATAGCCCTATTGAAAGACAAATAAAACTCATGGCAAAGTTTACAGCATAGATATGGGTTTTAAAATGTGTTCATGATCATCAGTAACTCCCTCTTTATACGCCCGAAAAGAGCACATGTAAATGTTTCAGTCCATCCTCATGATTTATTCCCTTTGATACAGTAGATGCATTTATTGTGTCATTTTTCTGTGGCTTGAAACTCCATCTGACCTTTCTCAAGCAGCGTGTAACGAAGCGTTGAAAAGTATACCTATTGATTATTTTAAGATATTCAAAAACCAGATCATCTTGATGTTTGCTTAGATGCAAAATGAAATTGGATCATAGAAGGCTAAACAGACCCCCAATTTAAACTGATTAAACATTTTTAGGCAATTGCAACAACTGACCTATTCTGATTAATTACCCAAATGTTGAAATTATATTTTTGTGTAAATTTATTTTGGCGCCTGTTTACAATTGTATTGTTAACAGGTTAACATACTCCATTCACATGCACATCATTTGGACAAGGCGTGTAAATTTGTACACTAGTGTTTACTCGCTCATGTAGTAACAAATGCATTCACGTCCTATTAAACCTGGCCATGTGTTATGTATATTTAATTAACTGTTTGTTTCTTAGTTTTTCCTTTTTTAAAATTTCATTACATGCTATTATAATGTAACATTATATGCTGGACTTGACCTCGTGCAAAACTTAATTCATTTCTGCTTGACCTGATTGACTTTGTTTTAAATTGTTTTATTTCATTTATGTAAACAGCTAATAATAGCTTCATAATTCTCTATGTGTATGAACTTAATATCAAGATTTGTATTCGGTTAAACTAGAAAAAGTAAATACGTTGATTTGGGTCAGGGGTTTGGAGTTACTTAAGTGAAGTTTACAGATTATTGTGTTGTAAGAAAACAAGTCGCGTTAGAACATTCTAGAAGGTTATGTTCCATTAGGTAATGAGTTTGTTTAGAAAATGCTAATTGTGGCCTGAGGTCAAGTAGAGAACCATATATATTGTAACTATGAGGATTTTACCATTCGTGCTTTAACATCTAGCATCTTCAAGTTGTATTATCATGTGACCTGCTTGGGCTGAATTTTATTTTCTTCAAAGGATTGAATTCAAGTGATTATTTTCATTGGAAATACAAACGTGCTCTGAGAAAATTCTTGGAGAAAGACATTCACTGGAATTCATAATATATTCAAACCTGGAAGTATATTACCGTGACTCAACAAAAGACTGTTGACGCATCAGCATTCCATAAGCTATAGCAGGCACGTCAACGCATTCAGATTTGGATGTCTTCGTGACTTGTACTAAGTTTAATTCAGGACTTTAAATTACTAGGACTTGTGTCTGATCTAATTCTTGGATTGTTTTCGGACTTAATTCGCAATACCGTAAGTTCTTATTTCTCATTTTCACTTTGTATTCTAGAAAATAAATATATTTGTTAAATTTTACAACGCTTGCTGTCTTTCACCCTTTTCTGTTACTTAATTTTAGAGCATAGACTCGTAACACATGAGAATGCGATGTTATGAGCTATGTGCATGTTTTTCTGCATGTCGCACATTATGCTGTAATATGTCCACTTTATTCATGGGAGAAGATCGTAGACTGATTACACCATCATAACACAACACACAACGTCAACAATAATTCTATTACAGCTAATAATATTAATAATACCACTACTAGAACTACAACAACTAGCATCTAATTATGGAGATAATTTAATGATGGCGGAAAATATACCAGTCTCCTATATACTAATAACACTGTCGTTTTAGCGTTTACTTATATACGTATAGTTTACCCAAGCACTGAGATATCGCATTCACTAATATTCACACACGCTCTCTTGCACACACACACACACACACACACACACACACACACACACACACGCTCGCGCTCTGATACCCAAGCCAATATGTATTATTTTTTATCCACACCAAATCAGCTTTGCACAGAAAATACATCGCAAATGTACAAACTATAAAAGAGTGAGCTTCGTGGCTTTTCTTCTATTGTTACATTTAGGTTTCAAGGTAACGTATATTTAGTTTTTCTTAAATTTCTTTTCAATTTACAACCGTAAATTGTTTCTTACAACTGGATACAGCCTCACCACTCCGCAAGACTGATTACCAATTCCGCATAGCACACAGGATACATTATATTCGTCTATAAAAATGATACTGTTTACGAGTATCTTTAGATACTTTATGAATTTCCGAAACATTACAAAAGTTTTTGTCATACGGCCACGAATGATGGGAACCATGGGTCTATGCTTCGATCAAAACTATTTCAGTAACGTTCAATTCTTAAAATAGCGGATACAAATGTTCATTGTATGCAGGTCATATGGTAAACGTAATCATGTCATCATTATTGTGTTTATTCTTGTTCTCCAGTTAGGCCGATATTATTTTACAGATTTGTATTTACTAATTTATAAATAGATTTTAGCGCTCACACACATTAATACACATTATACTACAGCCACTTAATAATGCATGCACAAGGGAAGACAAACGCAATGCTATGTTTAAGGTTTTATATATATATATATATATATATATATATATATATATATATATATATATATATATATATATATATATATATATATGTGTGTGTGTGTGTGTGTGTGTGTGTGTGTGTGTGTGTGTGTGTAATCTCTGATAGAAAATACAGTCATACTTTGTCTCATGGTTCAAAATAGAGATCCTTGGAGACATTTATTTGAAGTCATTACATACATACATACATACATACATACATACATACATACGTAGACGCATGCATGCATCCATCCATTGTTTCGTACATATATACGAAGCTCGCCAAGCAATCATACTAGCCTCCATAGGTAAAAGATATAAGTCTTATATGCATTTTAAGCTAATTGCAACATTATATGTATGTACCCATACTGTGCAAAGTGTTCACATACGAAATTTGCACACTACACTTGTGCACGTGTGCCAAGGGACAAAGCAGGATACAGAACTTCATAGTCCCATTTTTTTATCAAACAGTCAGGGTTGAATTTATCTAATAGTTTCAATCTTTTTATGTAATGGTCTCAGTCTTTACAAAATTGAATGCGATTATGCACATAGCGCTTGGATATGTTTTCAAAGCATATTTGGTTGAAAATGTAGCAGAATTTTAAAAAATGTAAAAGAAATGAAATAATTCAATATGCATTCAAAACGACACTATGTTTGCACGTGGAAACGCCCAAACCTAAACTGCACATAAAGCTTTATTGGATCACAACCTTGCAAAATAACGGACTTTGGAGAAACACATGACTGCCATAAAGATTAAGTTCTTATTCAGATTAACACTTCATAGCATAACTTCAGAGTTGTCTGATGACATATTGGAAAAGATCACGCTTACTTTGTACACAAATTGTTATTTAGTATTCGGATAGTGTGTCCATTTTTGAGCGTGTTTTCTATTGCTCTCGTATGTGTTAAAGGAAAACAATGTCAAAACTATACTCACAAATATTATATTGTTCACCAAGGAAGCTCTCATATTGATATGATTATCTTTCAAAAGGTATAAGCTCTTTTCAACAATTCTAAAGAAAACAGATTGCACCACCCATATATCGATAACGGTAAATGTAAAAACCGATATTGTTATAGCGCATGCAATGGTCAATGATATGCTTAAGTACCGTTCAAATACAAACTACTCAAATATTTCATCGCAAGAAACAAAATGAAATAAACGTTTGATATAACTGATCTTCATTTCCGACACTCCAGCTAGAAGCTGCTGTTGCTCAAACGTTATCGTGCCAAACTCGCTAAAAGAAGATTATAGATCCGAATGTTACTATCGGAACAGCCCCGGTTAGCTACCGTAGTGTATTCCTGTGAAAAGCTCTTTCACTCCAGTTAATCTGCACAATATATAAGTCTCCGTTTATCTGTATCATAAAGTAATAACTCAACAGACGTGATAAAAACTTATGCTGTAACATGTGATGCATAGCCATGTGGAATCATGTACATTCAAGTTATTTTTATTTCAGCCATTCGATTCCTTGACGAAGATCCCCCTCATTTGAAAAGCAGAGGTGATATCATTGCTTCCGCTCTAAGCCATGAGCGAAATAAAATCGACATATACAGCAATAGTTGGGGATACGCACAACGTGATTTAATCGATGGCCCATACGCATTTAGAAAGGCTCTTGAAACGGGTGTGAAAAAGGTTATCTTATAATATATTACATTTGCACTTCATACATGGTTTCCCTCAGAATATCCGTAGCAGTAGTTGTTCCAAGAGAGTACTAACTACACAAGTATTAGATATATTTAACCTTAAGTAATGTTCAAAATATGAGATTCACTACCGTATTCTATATACTCTTCTGTGACTGGAATTGTCTCGGGATATAATTTTGCCTTTTCAATATCCAGGAAAGTTCATTTAAAGGTTCTTGTGTTTTAGCGGTAAGATGATTATATTTGATACATAATTCCCGTAAAAAAATGACACGATGCGACACGGAATCGTATCTAACGTTTGTAATGTCTTCTCAATTCTTTAGACTTAGTAACTAAGTAACTTAATTACTTCCCTTGACAAGCGTGTTTTTTTCTTCTTATAATATCAATAAGGAATGGGAATGTTTATATTCAGTATGTTTTACTTCCTCATCTCATGACTAAACTCTTTAAATTGTGTTATAAATCAAATATGAGCCACTATAGTAATCTCCATGAACTTGTAGAAACATTTTCGCAAGCGTTTCTAGCTATGTTACTTTGGAGGATTTAATGTAACATTTAAAAGAAACCAAAAGCAACAATATCATATTCTCAGTTGGTTTTCGTTGATCACAACGTCATCATCATCAACAACACACACACACACACACACACACACACACACACACACACATATATATATATATATATAGAGAGAGAGAGAGAGAGAGAGAGAGAGAGAGAGATTTTGAGTGTTTTGTTTTCTTCCTCTGCTGTCAATATCTATCTATCTATCTATCTATCTATCTATCTAAAAACAGCTTTAACTGAATTGAATATCGAAATTTTCCTTCTTATCTTAATGTAAATTAAGGCTCATTCGAAAAGATCGTATCTTAGCTCATATTATGCGACAGAACAGGCACTTTTATTTTCACAATATTAACAAGCCCTTGGTGGCTCAATGATCGACGAACAGTAACCTCATTAGCTAGCATATATTACAGCAGATTAATTAGCAAGTTAAAGCATTTTATTACTTTGTCAATATACCAGCTCATTGCATGTCTTTGTAAACACTTTTCCTCTTGTATATGTTGTATTTTGTTTCAAGGGAAGATATGGCAAAGGCAACATTTTTGTGTTTCCTGCTGGCAACTATCCCGCTAGTGATGACAGCAACATGACATTACACAATTGTAACACGAACGGTCTGGCTAACAACATACAAGGTATCACCGTTTCAAGTGTCGGAATGAATGGACGCAAGCCAAATTTCATACCAGTCTGCACTAGTGTCCTTGCAGCAACCCTTGGAGAGGGAAGCAAAATCAATACGAATATGATGGTAACTTGGAAAGGTTGAGAATATCTCGATAAAGTTTAATTTCACTTTCTACTTTTTTATTTCAAATCACTAGCCAAACCAAGCGTTCTTATGCTTGTGCAAAATTGAGCGGATTTATTAATTTGCGTTGGAATGTTGGCATTTATACTTTCTTCCCAATGTAAAAGATGCTAAATTGCGAATGTTTAAAATAACCATGAACCTAGACTAATAAATCCTACACAAACTAAACGAATAGACGAACATAGAAGATATAAATTCTTACTAGAAAAAAAAGTCAAATATGTTCGCAACGACTCAATTTAAACATTCCATTCATATGTAGGCCTATTCATCTTTTCATTACCGTGTCCCTTCTTGCAAATAATATATATTCTTCTGTATATTTTTTCGAGAATGATGTTGCTGAGTTGACTTACCAACATCAAATTAATGTTGGTAATACTTCTCTGACCTGATCGGCTAATTCAGATGGAATATCTAATAGGATGGTTCTCGACTTGTCAAAGGCAGGCATTTGAAGATGAATAATTCCTTATTAGAAATCTACGACTTCTCTTCCATTAGTACACGAAACAGAACTCTAGTGACAAAGAAAAACAAAAACAAAACGAAGACAACAACAACAACAATAATAATAATAATAATAATAATAATAAGAATAAGAAGGAGAAGAAGAAGAAGAAGAAGAAGAAGAAGAAGAGGTAGAATAAGATATAGACTAATGACAATAATAATAATTAATAGTGGTATTAGTATTTCACTTCTATTTTCAGTATACCACTTCAAACAACAACGATTGTACTGACTCATTCACGATGACCTCAGCTTCTGTTGCTCTAGCAAGCGGAATGATAGCATTATTGCTACAAGCAAAGTGTGTATGGCTTCATAGTTCATGCCCTAGAAAAATTCCTGTCGCACATCAGAGTAACACTTGATCCATAACCGATTAGATTTCTGTATATATATATATATTTCCAATGCGACAGAGAACTCTACCTTTTTTACTAACCTTGCTTTTCCTATCTCAGTCTGGTGATCTGGTCACAGTCAGTCATGCTACATGTAACTCTTCGTTATGGCTCATATAGAGCTGTGTACCAAGTATAGTTTCATTATTTAAGTATAACTTTTCTAAATTGGAACTGGTGAAAATGAAACATTTTCTTGTAATAAATATTGTATTAATTATTTATAATTAATTTCATTTAACATTGATATCTAAAATACGATAATACCTCGATACCGTCAAACGTTTTGTGTTGTTAAATTTTTGGGTCACGCGTAAAAATTGTATACGTCGGATGGAACGGTCACTCCACAGCCCTCATTAACGTATTTGTATTAATGCGCAGCAACGTAAACATTTGCGCGTGAACTATATTCCTTTTCACATTAGAGGACATTGTTGGGTGAGAAAAACAATCCACGTTGGGGTTTGCACCGAGACAAGGAAATCTCAGTCATGGGGTTACATTATATGTCACCCCACGAGGCATGCTTCGTGAGGAGACAGATAATATAACCCATTGACTGGGCTTTCCTTGTCTCGTAACAAACCCCAGCATAGTTTCTGTTAATATATAGTTATGTACATCTATATATTTCTAACTCCTGTAACAAAATTTATATCAATTTTTGTAATGTTTATCCATGGCCGTAAATTGCACATAATTTCGTTAGTTAGATTTTGCATCCGTGACCTGAATCTGTTAAGAGCGTGCATTTACAAAGGATCGATAAATAGATGCTTATGTATGTGTTAACATTTACTAATTATAATCTTAATAGTAAGTTTCGGAAGGTTCTAGAAGAATTCAGTAACGTCCCATTGGATGGGCTCGGTCACAGAATATTCAGTTTTCGAAATTAATTAAGTAGTGTGATCTGTCACTTGGGGTACATTGTGAAATATGTGTATATAAGAAGATAACTGAGCAGTCAGATTCATTCCTATTTTGGAGTCATCCTCATTTTCTATGTTCCTGTTGTATGTGTGTAGATGTATGTTATATTGTACTTAGGTATTATTCGTGAGGAAATACATTTGTTTGGACTATTCAGTGGAAAAAGAAAGTTTTCATTATTTGGACCATATTATTTTTCTGGAACTGTTGTGAATGATTCAAAGTAGTTCTGGACAATGCCATCTTGACAACATAAGGATTTTTGGCGGACCAGTACATTTCCAATTTTGAAATTTATACCGAACTTTTTATTTATTTGGGCTTTCAAAGAACTTTGAACTTTGTCAGGATTATTTTTGGATTCACTTCATAATACTGTAATATGTTGAACTATACTATATATAATTTAGATGAAACCCTGTCCCTTTTCTCCGAAGTTTAAAGTTATGGCTAACTGAGAAACAGAATATTTCATTTCATTTTGTTTCTTTCATAAAAAAAGAAATAATTTAGAATGTATATTCTCTTTGTAGGCAACGGTACTCATACAAGGACGACTACATTAGTATTTGCAATTGTCTGCTTTTTCACTAATTTTATCTTTCCCTTCCTTGTCTTCTGCAAAGAATAATACTAATAATGGGCATTGATATTATTATTATTATTATTATTATTATTATTATTATAGTGAAAGCCTTTCCTGGCGTGATGTACAACATATACTAGTAGAGACTTCTTCTCATGAACTTGTTGAATCGAAAGATTATATAGTCAACGGAGCTGGTAAGAAAGGTAATAGCTAAAAATGCGTTTTTGCAATAGGCAATTTACTTCATACGGCGGCAGATAATTGCAGTTGAATATATTAAATTTCCAATTTGAAAACTGAATCCTGCATATTTTGCTTCATTTTCGTGAAGGTTCTTTACAGACATCAATGGGAAATGACTGTTACATACAGGTCCAAGGTCAAGAATGACCTTCTATGCAAAGACATGTACCAAGACCCTGAATTGACAACCACTAGTTTGATGGTCGCATCATCACCATTTGCCACATGTTTGCTGTCTGAAAAATGGGCTTTTAAACTTATATTTCCAAAATACTAACCACTGTCTTGCATAATCTTTGAAACAAAGCAGATGATGTTCAAAACAGAAAATAAAGAGGTCGATATTTACTGAGGTCAAAAGTAAATGATGTTTCTCACTGGAATGTATCACGATAGAGAACAAGTGTTTAAACTATCCGAATTGCAAACTTTTTATTACCCTGTTGATTTATTTCTCTTACGTCGATCAAAGTGATATTTAAACGAATTGAAGAGATTTCGTCCGTATTAATAGTTACAACGAGGTCTATCGCTGGATCAGAAACATCTGTTTATTTTTTATTTTTTTTTCTTTTACGAAGCACTAAGACATCAGATTAACACAAACGCACAAACAAACATGCATACAAAGACAGATTCAGAAACGAATGTGCAACAACACTGTTAACACATGATAATTATATTCATACTGCTGCTGTAAATAATAATAATAATAATAATAATAATAATAATAATACTTATCACAGAAAAGCGGAAATTAATCTAGATATCAACCTAAATGTGACAGATATTTTATAAGGTTCCAAGTGTTTGATTTATAAATAGAAAACGTTGAGATGCTAAACATTCTATAGTTTAGGCTTTCAAAGCATTAGGTAATAAATCAATTTCATTTGAAAATAGTTGCATTAAATTCTTATAAAATGTCGATAATAGAGTCTGAAGGGACATTTCAGTATATTTTTGGTTGATTCTACTGTTCTCAGTGAGCAATTATTTTGGATTTGGTCTCATGAACGCTAGTGCTATAGTGGAAGCAGCAATCAAATGGACAGCAGTTCCAGAGCAGCACACTTGTGGACGAAACCATTTTCAAAGGTATGAAATACCGCACACATATTTTGCCTTGTTGCAACGTCAACATTAACAATATCAAGTTGCAATTTTCCACGTAGAAGGCAACAGTGTTTATTTTAGTATTTTACAGGGACACCAAACTTAAAAAGCGAAATATAGGACAATGAGCTGTACGTTACTCTACTTCCAAGTAAAAGTTCAATGTTCTTAAATCCACAGTAAAGGGAGAACGTCGAGTTAATACACATTTTTTTTTTTAATCATTGACGACCAAATTACTGCATTATATTCAATAGATCTTCACTTTTGTTTCCATTTCTTATAAACAGGTTTAATTTATGATCAAGACCGATGTGTCAGGTAGTTTTATCTTTTCTTTAATTTCGAATGTTACTTTTACCGACGTCAAATATGTAGATGTAACTTGTAAACATATATAAAATTGTGACGTCGTAAATTATAACTGCAAAGGCGTAATGACTAAGGCATTCTTGTATAAGTTAACGTCGTCTATTCACACAAATTTGCGATTGTCATTGAATCTAATGTTGGTCTTGTGATAAAGATAGTCAGGTGGTCATACTTATGTCAATGATATTTGTGAAACTAGTCTGACTCGTTTTAACGTTGTCTTGGCAACTGAGCTCAAAAAGGATATAAATCACTGAAATTTGTGTAATAAATGTGATTTGACACGATCATTCATGCATGAATCTGTAACTTAACAATTGTCTCTCTAATACAGTATGGGCATACATCATAACACATCAGATTCTCGTTCCATACCTATAAATTTGAAAGAGTCAAACGAAAATAATATCTACAATCGCACTTCACACTTTTGCAGACAATACAAAGTACTATGTAAGTGTACACGATTCAGCCTCATTTCCCCTGCTCATTGCTCAGGTTAATAGTATCTGCACATTGGAAATTATATAGCTTATTTATTTAGCAAAGCGTATTAGGTTTACAGTGGCATGTTTAAAGAAGTCCGCTATTACAATCCACAGATGTACATATATCACGCTTTACAACATATCTTGATTTCAGAGCTAATAGTCTATCAAACTGTATTAATGAAATGAAATCTAACGAATTAGGCCTCGAATGAATATATAAACCCAAAACATATCCACGTAAAATAATGTTGGTACCAAGATCTACAGAATGTGGACCAATATATTTAATTAGGAGTCCAAGTTATGGTTAAACTTCAGCAACTAATGTCAGTAGTACATGTTTTGTACTTAAATTGACCATTAACAGCATATATAGTACATGCTAAATAATTAACAAATTACACCTGAAGGACACGAAATTGATTATGAGGCAAACAAGAACAAAAACTTCTTTGACTTGGACATATGACTGTCGAAATGAATAAAAACGAAACACATTTTTCAACATCTATACTAGTGTCTAAAAATAAAGAAACCAACCGGAGGCCAGTATCACCAGACACCTGTGATATCGTCATGAATTGTCAGTTTGCTTTGCAGAATGCTGAAAACAAAATATAAAAATGTTCAGTGCGTTGCATGCCACTCAACGGAGTCACTCATAATGAAAATGATTGTCCTCACAAACGAGTGTAAACACGAGTTGTCACTGTATCTATCCAGCAGCCTGTGTCCGATGTAAAACCAGTTCAGTCTCAAAACGTATATCTAGATACAGTCGACAAGCAGAAAATTCAAATAAAAACACATATGGTTTTAATATGTAGAAAGCTAGTCTCCTTTTAAAAACCTCTACTTCACTGGGTGTAAATAATTCCGATATTCACAAAGAAACAAACATACACAAAGGACGAAATGGACTATCTGCGTTGTTTTGGATAATTAGACGGTCATTTTACTTAGTTATGAACAACACGATATGTCTTATTTTGTTAATACAAAATTGATCTTTGAAGTCTTGCAAAAGCAGATATGAAGATATATTTATTTTATTTGCCTGCAGGCGCCTTTGTAGTAACTGTTGCAAGTTGTTTTATATTTAGTTTGTTTTTGGAACTATCTTTATACTGGTTTTCTTCCAAACTTTCTGTATTTCTTCTCCTTCAAAAGAGATCTTCTCCTAAGCTAAGCTACCCCAATTGAATTCACTTTAAACTAGTTTTAGAAGACAAAAAGGATAAGAACACCTTCATGCTTAATATACATCCCTCTTGCAGGTCAGAAACATTTAAAGAAAAGAATACAATAGTCGAATGGATACTGGTGGCAAATGGATGTAATTGTACGACATCCGAGGTGAATTTTCTTGAGCATATTGAGGTGGTGTTACAGCTACGTGTTCCACGTCATTCTTCTTTGTCTGTCTATTTGTCTTCGCCTTCGTTGCCCCAGAACAAGTCTCCCGTTCTGTCCCTGCATCCTGTGAACACTGATGCAACCCGTGCCTGGAAATCAATGACCGTTCACTTTTGGGGAGAAGACCCGCATGGGGAATGGAAGCTTTTGGTAGAAAAGGATGAAGAGGGTACATTTTTTATCTCTGAGAATGTCCAAACAAAAATATTATGGAAACTTATAAATGTTTCTTTTATTATTCTGTTTGGAAATGACATGGAATTTAATTTGATTGAGACGTTAAGAAAATTCGGTACAATTTATTACTGGCTTCATAAATATTAAGAGCTAAAATAGAAAATAATCATGCATGGTCCCTTCTTTATTGATATTAGAAGATAATTACAGAGCCGGGGAGTGTACCTACTTGCCAAATATGAATATTTGATCACAAAAACGCGACTTTCAAAAACAGCTAAAATTAAGTATTTGTTTGATGTTTTGAAATGACACTTATGTCCATGAATACAATATATGAAACTAAAATGGACATATTAATATGAACATGATAAAAAAACAATATAAATTGAATAACATATGTCAAGTAGTTTTAAAGTTAGTGGCAACTTAATATTTCTCAAGTGCGAAATTTACGAACTTTTCCTGAATTTGATAACAAATTTATTTTGTTTTCAATAAAATATACGTAAAATAATTTTCATCAGATAAACACATTTGTATCTGACAAGGAGCAATGCTTATTTATGTTCCCAACAAACTGGAAATTTAAATTAGGTTTTAAAAAATGAAGGTTTTTGGACAGCTGAACGAGATATTTCCAGTGCCCAACATTCTATATAAAAAAATTAAATCGTTTACAATGACAAATGAATATGGTACGTTAAATATAATGCTGAAATTGTTAGAAATTTCAATTTTGGTTGGATTATTTAAATTGAAATTTGCAATTACGCCATACTGCTCAAGGTAACCGAAAATGTGTAAGATCATTTATCAGAAATTGTTGTCTCAAAATTGGATCAAACTTATTGATAATTAGCATTATTAGACAAGACTAATCTTTTCAAAGAATGTTACAATCTCTGTGAAAAAAATCAGAAGTCATGAATATTAATGAATTTGGTAAAGGTTTAAAAGATGAAACATTTTTTTACCCATAAATAAACATCTGTGTTCATAAAATTATCAAAACTACTGCACAATGTAAACGCCTTGGTCGTAATTACCTCATACAAGGTCGGAAGGGACGAATTTTTATTATCATTCTACCAAAGGAAAAGTCAACAAGATGTCTCGTGTATACGCATTATTCCTGGATTCGTTTTAACGCAAGAAAAGTATTGTCTCTTTTTGTGTGTTAAAATTGCTCCTGGGAATTTGGAATATTGGCAATTCTTTGTTTGAAAGGATCCTAGGTACAATTCAGAGGTCAGAGGCTGCAGTTGCACCAAAAAGCTGTAGCATGAATATCAGGAAACAATCTTTCGTTACAAAGTCTATGGCAAAGTGCCAAATGTGGACACTCAGACAACATCGCCTTTTGTCATAGCAATTAAGGAAGGACCAATATTTTCAAGTAACCAGGAAACACACAAAAAAACCCCAAAACAATGTAGGGTCCATTTTCAAAGTAATCATTTTCGGGTTGTGCTGACTAGATAAAACCAAAGTTTTCAACGTGTTTTTGAATAGTCCGATATGTGTGCTGCAAAATTTAATTTATTATAATTTAATATTATAAAGTGGCTTAAAGTCAGCATTACGCAAGCAATGGATTCCACTATCACATATGCCCTGAGTATTGTTTAATAGTGTCTATATCTAATTAACCCATACTAGGCATTTCTATATATTCTCCTGCTTTAAATTCTCAGTCTTCACCCCATGACATAAGCAGCTATGACCACATACAAAAAGAAGCGTGAGTTTATGTGCAATATACGTTTGAAATGGAATGTACAATACTCGTAAATGTAATTGTCAACTTAATGCCTTTTGTCTTTGATTATATGTCTCAGTTATTTTCTTTTCTGGCCTCAAATGTAATGTCATGCAAGAATAATTTAATTTTGTTTAGTGTTGCTGTTATTCCCTCATTCTGTGTTTTAAACAGCTGCTTGGGCAGAAATGCATCAAGTCCTTATATGAGTCGACCTTCCTAAAATAAAATCAGACACACTTTGGCAATCTACAAATTGGGAAGATGACATAAGATACAATAACAATTATTTGCTTAAATGGGTGACAAAATATTTCATCCTCACTCTATTCCCAGTAACCCACCTCCACGAAACAAATACAAGAAAATACAATTATCTTTCTCATTTGTTCCTTGGAAATCATATATGTGACGTGTGGGAGTTTGCGTTAGCGGCTATCACGGGTCAATCGCAATCTGTTGAAAAGTATACTTATTTAAAAATTCAAGTCAATATGGATGATGATTATCAGTCGTCAGTTTAGGTAAGTATATATTGTCCATGTAGATTCTTATATTATAAGTCAATGATTTTCAAAAATGTGCATTACATTTTCAACGTTGGCGTTCAGATGAGTACAATAGTATGATAATAGTGGTTTTGTATTATTTTTAATCTAGATTAAAGCCTTCTACCTCACATGACTTTGTCTTCTAATCACCAGCACAAGCCCACGTGTGAATCGTATCCGCTTGTGCATCTGCCAGAGGAAAGTCATGTGGAGTAGAAAACTTCAACCTATGTCAGCTATCAACGAAACCACTATTTTCATATTACTAACATATACTATCCAAACGGACTTCAAGTTCCACGACCACGGTTCACTACCACGAGAAAAGAGTAGTACATACACGATTTTCATCAATGCTGGTGAGGCAGCAATCATTGGACATGACGGCAGCCATACAGACAATATACGTGCACATGTAAAGTCATATGCGAATGAATATACATGGTTTGCATCAACGCTCGCGTGGTAAAGAAACAAATCTAGTACAACATAATCCGTACATAGACAAGCTCTCGCATCAGTTCTTCCTCAATTTCTTGCTTAACGTTACATAACTATCCTAAAATGTATTCTGTTTGCTGCTATTTTCTATCGTTGTTTCATAATATGATCTATAAATTTTGTAGGAAAGCGTCCGGCTACTGCTGCAAACACTGCCAATATTAGGATCTTTTCTAATGGTATTATACTATTTTTGTCAGATGCTGATATTTTGTTTTATCAAACCCTGATATCTTGTCTTTGACAATATTGAATCCACCCATTATTAGTTGGAGATCATCAGTTATGTACATTAGATCGCTCTTGATAATACCGGATGATTAATTTGGCTTAAGATCATCAATTATGGACTTTATATATTCCTTGTTGATACCAGATGTTTACCATCACTTGTAGGCTGCAGGTTGATTCCATATGATTTTGCAGCTAGGCCATGTTTTAAAGCATTCAATATCTGATATAATCTGGCTATGCTGATTCCATGCGTTTCTTGGACTTCTTTTGCAAAATGAAGCTATGCAGGCATTGTTTTCCAACAATAGTCTGCTGTCGAAAGTCTGCTTATTTTCTTGACTTGTATATACCTCATTTGATTTAAATGGAAATTACTCGACTTTTTTTTCCGGTATGTCCACTACCCCTGATTCCATATCTGTGCTCCAAGTTGCTAGTATTTTTCCATTTGCGCCATCACGATCTCGAACGAAGCCATTATGATCGTTTTATCCTCAACGACCATCGAGTACAGTTTAATTTTACTGTAACTTATTTGTGCCGTGTGAGAATTTCTGAAAACATTTTCTACATGTATTCGCGAATGCAGACGTGTTAAGATTATTTTACCAGCTCTCCAGTGACACGGGTTATTATTGATATGGATGGTATGCTTATAATAGTTAACTTAGTCGTTATTACTGCCATACCAAGGGAAACGGTGGTTGCCGCAACGATTCAGCAAATATTATCTAGGACCACACACACGCGCGCGCATTTGTATTTTAAGAGTAGAGCGGTTCTCTTGGTGATATAATCTCACAGATTTATTACTGATTCCATGATTTACTCGTGTCGGCAACATTGATGCTATATCGTAGTTCTTTTATTAATAATGTGACCAACGATGAAACACGAACACGCATTTCTAATTTTTTTTGTAACTGGTACAACTGTCATACAATTATATAAAATCACTGCCTGATGAATAATTAGGTCTCCGGCGATAGTTCTTTCTGGCTCCTAACATCGTGTTATAAACTAATTATGCCATTAAATGATGCAAGAAACGAATGCTCTCGTCTTCGTGAAGACACTGTTGACCGAAAAGGCGTCGTTGTTAAAATAACGGGCGAGATTTTTCTATTCCTGGCCGAGTTAATGTTGGTGCAACATAATAAATGGGGAATGCATCTAGGTTGGATTTGTTTATTTTATCATTGTAACAACACCCCTGAGTGTTTCTGTGTCTGGATGTGTGTTCCGCGACCGAGTGTTTTCACGTGCGAATGCTTTGACTTCTAACTGACCCCGAGGTGGTAGTTCTAGACCACTTGCACGAAAGTACTGGACCATATTTTTTATAATATTCCCTCTGAGTTGTGGATTAGCTTTTACAACTAAAAAACGTTATACGAAGATGACAGTAGTAAAGGGGGGCACTTTAGCGACACTGGTTAATCCAGTATAGAAAAAACCCTGGGCAAGTATAGCGACAAAATTTATAGCGACAGTGGGAATGAGAATTACAAAACCTCCTTGGGCCACTATAGCGACAAAATGGACCATGGGCCACTAAAGCGACAAGACATAAGGTTGGGTGTTGGTATAGACAAGACAGAAGATATATCTTGTCGAGGCATATGAGTGGCCCTGAAAAGGGTTCTTCTTCTTCTATTTTCTCCACTTCTTCCACCATTTCCTCACTTTCTCTATGATTCTCTTCTTCTTCTTTCATGGTCTGGTATCCAGTCAGGATGTCCCATCGATCTAAATTTTTCCTGTACCCTTACCCAGTTTCGTTCAGTCTCTCAAAGTCCTCTTTTTTGTTTTCTTTGTCCTTTCTTTCCTTAGCCCAGTTATCTTTTATCATCTTCACCTCCTCTTCCAACACCTTTCTCATCATTTCTTCTGCTTTCTTTAATTGGTCTAATCCACACTTGACTAAAGACCACTCTGTGAAATTCGCTATATCTTTCATAAAGCATCTCACCTTGATCACATTATCAAGGGCCTGCTTCAATGTTCCCACTCTAACATTCTTAGGCTCATTAAAGCCTCTTAATTTCTTCACTTCCTCCTCTATCTTGCCTTTCACTAGATCCCTGGCTACTTTCAGGCTGGTCACTTTACTTGTCATAAAGTCTTTGGTAACTGGATATCTCTATTTATGGTCAAGCCTTTCCACCACATAGGCTGCATCCACCATCCAGTACCAAATGTCTTTCAAATTATTAAATAAATCCATTTTCCAATGTGTTGACTAGTCAACGCTGGGTGCGGACGTGAAAGAAAACATCCCTCACAATAACTTCACATATTATATACTATCCACACAGAAGGGAGGAAGAAAATAACACTATATCTGCTATCAAAAACCCCAATATCTACTATCCACACAGAAGGGAAGAGAAGAAGAAACACACCATATCTACTATCCACACAGAAGGGGAGGAAGAAAAAAACGCACGATATCTACTATCCACTCAGAAGGGAAGAGAGGAAAAAACACACCATATCTATTATCCACACAGAAGGGGAGGAAGAAACAAACCACACCATATATAATATCCACCCAGAAGGGAAGAGAAGAGAAACAAAACACACCATATCTACTATCCACACAGGTACTCGCGCACAGCAACACACACACACACACACACACACACACACACACACACACACACACACACACACACACACACACACACACACACACACACACACACACACACACACACACACACACACACACACACACACACACCCACACGCACACACACACACACATCAGTGAAGGAGTTAGTGTTTATATTCACACTACTCCACATTCACACAAATTGGCAACTTCAATAGTCTTTTTTCTAGAGATCTGGGCTGTTTTTAGAACTTCAGATGCACCCGGTTAATGGTGAGATCTCCCAGGCCGGGCACCACAGACACATCGTTGGCTCCAGTCATTGTTCCTGTTGATTTGAGTGGGTGGGAGCGCAGAAGGGGGATGAGTGGCCTCATCATCCCAGTTTTCACTTTGTGGAATAGTGAAGACTTCTGTCTGTATTCTCCTATGCCAAACGCACGGATGATGAGGTTTCCTTATTTTCACTTTCCAGTTTTCAGTCTGGCGAGCCACTGGTCTTTGTACTGGTGGCAGAGACTGTGGCTGTAGCTGTAACTGACGTGCCTGTGGTGGTGGTGCCATTGCCTTTGAAGGCGTCCTCACCTCAGGCTTGATCTTACACTGAGGTCTCAGTATGAGGTCTGGCACCATTCTTTCTTCCTTCTCTTTCTTCTTTTTCCACTTCTCTTCCTCCTCTTCTAGCATGGCTTCCTCTTGTATTGCCTCCATTGCCAGCTGATCCAATAAACGCCTGGCGTACTCCGGGTGCATCTGAAGTTACAACAATTTAGCTATTATGTTTCTCATCTTCGATGTTAATACGTCAACTATGGGTAGCCAGACTGACGAACACTTCGATTTATATCCTGAAGCGCGGACGTGAAGGAAAACATACCCTTACACCAAAACTTACAATATCCACTTCACCATAACCAAAAAACATGGAACGCGCAGATCTAAAAGAAACACTCACGTTCACTTTTTTACTTACAAACACAGACATACTATCTGACAAGACAGAGAAACGAAGTGTTGATAGACACACTTCTATTCTTTTGACATAAAACAAAGAAACGAAGTGCTTATAGACACATTTCTATTTTTTAACATACACACACCAATTTTGGCAATTTGACTAGCATCTCTTTTCTAATGTGTTAGGGTAGCCCTGAAAAGGGCTGTTTTGTTCGGGGAGTTATGGCAATCTTTTATTGTCTAAGATTGCGTCCCCGTCTGGCGGCAGGTGTTCCTACAGGATAGGATCTGCTTCTTCGGAAAGAGAAGCAGAACTCTTTCGTGTCTACAAGGCAGTCGATGAAACGTCTGTCTGGCTCCTGCTGTTGTTGTTGCTGCTGCTGTTGTTGTTGTTGCTCTTTCTGCTGCTTCCGAAGTCTTTACTTCTCCGTCCACTCTTCTTGCTCTTTCTTGATTTCCTCTCTGAAGACTTCTTCTATCAGGTCTTGGGCGATTGTTAACATCCTGACAGTCCCTATTTCATCAGGTTTCTGTATCAGGTTTTGCCTGACACGATGTAAATTCACGTAAGCTTCGTTCAGCTTGGCTTGAAGGTATCTTCGTAGGTTGACGAGTCAACAATGGATGGTCAAACTGGAGACTGCCACGCTTTCTATGTCTCAAACGCGGACGTGATAGAAAACATCTGTAGTGGGCTTTAGTGTCGGAACGCTATAGAGCTAATTTCATGGTGAGGGATAGAGAGACGTCAAAGAGCGTATATTCACAGTGTTTTTTGAAAACAAACGACAGACACAGTTTTTTTCCTTCAAAACACAACAGTTTTTATTTAACAAACAACTAACAGCTAACAATTAACAATAATATTAAACAAACCTTTTTTTAACAAGGTTGACAACGTTGTGAAGTCAAGCTAGACTTCCACTGAGGCAGGTCATTAGACCATTGGTGTAAACTACGTTTCCTAGCTCAAGGCAAGAGATATCCATAACGGTCACAAAACTTTTGATCTACTTTCACATCGTTTCTAGAACAGTTACGATCAAAATAAGTTACTAAATGTTCTAAGAGATATCAAAGACTGCGTTGATGAAGAAAATACACACAATATTGTCCACCCACCATTGTATCTGTTCCTTGTAATTTCACATTATTAAATCGTGTCGTCTGGGCATTTCTTCTCATAAAGTCAATGATGTCGTCTTCCATAGGTGGTAATCCATACGAATCAAAATACTCCACACAATCTTCGTTAGGGAAGTAGACGGTTACCCAGTCGGTTCCTGGGAGATGACTGTCGTCCGTGTTGATGACATAAGCTTGATGGTCTTTGCTATGAGGCAGTTCATCTTTAGAATACACCACATGATTCCAAGAAGCAGTATACAAACTGTTGTTCAAAAGGTAATAAAGTTCCCAGGTATCCATTTTTTGTTTTCTTGTTTTTTCCTGTTTTTTTTTTTTTTACAGGTAATGATAAGTCATCAATTCAATTCTGAATTTTTCCTTGAAAATCTCTGACAAGTAACCGTTTCTTTGTTTCCTCTCCGCACTCTGGGACAAGAGAGCTTCGATGCGATAGATCTCTAGATTAGTCAGTGGAGGGGAGGAATGATCACGCAAGTCTTTATACCACAGATGAAATGACAACTTCTACAGAGATGAGACCACAAGCGTCGTCCAGATACTCGCCCAATTTTTCATCTTGACTCATCATCAGACATTAATCGTCTTGAATTTGACTGGAATCATCATTTGGACATCCATAGCAATCTTTCTTGGTCAATTCCGTAATTTTATCCGCCAGGTGTTTGGCAAAACAGGACATTAAATGTTGTTTTTGTTCCGGCCATCTGAACGTGACCACCAAGTACTCTTCGTCTTTATCTTGGGTTTCTGCTTCCACGGTACCCTCCCATTCCATTTCCAAAGATTCTCTACCATTCAAAGAGGAATAAGAGTCTTCCATAGTTTCTAATAGTCTAGAATGACTTCTCTCAAACTGTTGATTTCGATGGTATTATCGAATTCGGCACACAGGATGACATTCGCTGTCTCGGCGAGAACTTCTGCAAACTGAAGTTCCACACGCAATTGACCTGATTTTATTGGGTGGAAATGTACCTCGTCGCTTCCTTGGTCTGGAGTGAAATCAAAGGCCCACAAAGTGTAACCTCCTACATAATCTTCGTACGAAATACCGTGACTGGTGTTGGTTCCTAGTTGTCCGGTAGCTTCGTACAGGGACAAGTACGATCTCAAGTAATTCTTCTGGGCAAAGTTAAGTTCGAAGGGTCTGGTAAACAAGGTCTTGCCATCGCGACTGACTTCGATCTTGGACACTATGTAGTGCTTAAACTCTAAAGGATTGGCAGTGATGGCTCCATTGATGGCTGCATTACTAATGATACCAGTGATTAAACTTTTGGGTAACTGTCCTTGGAACAGATGATCTTCGATCCCGGATCGGAGTTCAGCAGCAATGGTGAATGTTTTCACTCCTACGCGTCGTATAGGATACTTGGCGGTAGTTCTGCTCAAAGTTAAAGCCCACATTGTGAGGATCGTCATCTGCTGTCACGGTTGTGTCGTTAAACTTGTCCTCACCAGCTGTGTCAGGTTTCCAAACCACGCAAGTATCCAGATGAGTGTTCTTGGCCTCTTTTCCGTACGTCAAGAGATTTTCCAGGTACGCTCGGTAAGGATTTGTATCCATGCTACTGCTGACCAGTTTGTTATACAAGTACAAATCCACTTGGCTGAACAAGGAATGCATGAAATTGTTGACGGGTGCTACTCTAGCATCGGCTTCCGGATTGGTGTTGTCCGTTTTGATCACTTTGAGTTTCAGATATAAGTAACTGCTATTCAGATCGATGTAATCTTCAGGCTGTCCTTTGATTTCAAACTCGATGGGAGCTGAATCCGTCAAAGAGGAGATGGGATGAAATTCGACCCATTGGGATTCTTGAATCGTCATCATGGTGGGTATCACGGCAAACAGATCCAGTTCCGATTTGTAACAGGTGCAAGGCTCTCGGTGCAAAATTTTATTTCTTTCTCTCTGTTTGTGATTTAATAATCAAAAACATTTAATTCTCGGACGGTTCTTCTTTTCTTAGTCTTTCTAGCTTTGGGGGTGTGAAGCCCTCTGAAGGGGTGTCTTCGTCGTCGTCTCTTTCTGCCTTGTTCTTGCTGTGGGGTCAGGGAAGTAGGAATGTCTGACTCTCACTGTGACTTTGTCTTTGGTGAATGAACTATTTTGTCCCACATTACCTTTTATAGTGATGCTGACAGTGTCGAAATATAACTTACTGACAGGTAACTAGTGAGGATGTACAAATTCGCGGTGAACATGATAGGTGTTTCCACCTTCCTCGTCAACGTTCGTGGCTGAATCCACTTCAAAAGGAATGACACGCTGTTACGGTACGAAGGTGTGTCCCACCATGTTGTACTCACCACATCGGAGTACACAAAGATCAAATTCAATCCTTGGTACATTTCTACAGGGAATCAAAAATAGTTTGCAAAATACATGTTGCCGAAAATGGCTGGTATTTCGTTTTTGATCTTGATCAGCATGGGGTCTCCACCCAAAATGTCATACAAATCAGGACAAAATGTAATGGCCAATACTTTGTCCTCTGAAAATTTGATCAGCAAGTTACGAGCCATTTTGTTGTATTCGAGGGTGACACTTGTTCTGGATTTCTCAACGGCTTTGCCAGATTGTGCATTGAACCTGTCAGCAATCGCGTTCACCAAAGTTTGTCCACTAAAATAATAGCCTGGGGGAAATTTCAACCGATAAGTGGACCGTTTAGTTTTTGGGTCTTGTGTTTTCATAGAGTCACCTACAGTGACGCGTTCGTCCAAGTTTTCTTGCACTTGCTCGCAATGAATTTCGACCGTAAAAGTGTTTTGTTTTCCATGATGATTTTGATTTGTGTTGGGTGAATCATTTCCACTAAAGCTACTTCTCAATGGGATTCGTGATCCAATTGGATGGCCTGAGGTAATTTGGCCGTGAAACAGCACAAGGTGTTATTGGGAAAAACCTCCACGGAACTGTCACTGGGTAACTTTAAGTAAAATTGGTCATTCATAATTCCAAAGTTCTAGTGTCCGAGGGGTCGCTGGAGGTCGGAGGAGTGTCTTAAAGAGGATTGTTATAGTTATTGTGACTGTTGGGAGGGTGACTGACGTTGGACGCAAGGCTGCCGTTGTTCCTGTTGGAGTAATTTTTCAGGGACGGATTGTGAAGAAGGTAACCGATGCAACTGCTCGGTAAAATGGTCCAGAATTGTTTGTCTCCTTGTTTCAACCTCAAATTGGTAATGGCAGCACCGATAACACAATACACCACAAAGATCTGGCAGACAAAAGACGATTTTTGCGTTTTAGGCACACGTTCTCCACACCACACCCACAAGGGGTGCTTTTGTAGATCTTGCAGAGAAGAACTGGAGAAGGAAGTTGTCACTGTAGTGACTGAGACTGTGTTGAAGGGCATGATGGTCACTTCTTTTTATAGTCCACGACTTGTGAAGCGTCGATCCAAGAATCAAAACTGGGAGGATATCCTTTCCAACGTACTTTGACGTCTTTTCGTGTTCTTCGATCGAGAATGCTTTCGATGTCGTACACTTCGTCTTCTTTTTTAGTCACGCGTTGTAACACGGGCAAGTAAAACGTTCCTTTTAACACTTCTCCGTTCATGCATGTCTTTCAATTTATAGACGGCAGGATGAGGGCCACGCACTCGTCAAGTGACACGAAACAATTCGGTGGTCCAGTTGGGTAAGTAACCTTTGTCGAAAGTGCGTTTGGGTTTGCCAATGCGCACCAAAACTCCTGTTGCCAACACTCCGCCTTTCTTGGCGACAGTCACCGTCGGCGACCTACTAAACAGGCGCTCAAGGACGGTCACTTCGTTTTCGGGAGTCACTTCTTGGGGGGCACGTCCGATGCTCCGATTGATAGATTTGTTGTATGCTTGGACTAGGTGCGGTAAGACGTCGATGTACTTGAGAGTGTGTTGATGCGTAAAATATTTGCACATGCGTTCTTTCAAGGTGCGTTGAAAACGTTCCATGATGCTGGCTTTGATTTCGCGATTCTCGGTGGTGAAAAAAATGAATGTCACGTTTCTTTATTTCTTTTTGGAAAGCTTGGTTCAGAAATTCGGAGCCTTTGTCGGTTTGCCATCGAAGAGGGTGACGACCACATTGTTTCAACACCAGTTTGAGGGTTCGCACTAACTCACTGCTCAATTTGGAAGTCAATGGCACGACCCAGGGAAATTTGGAAAAGACGTCGATGACACAAAACAAATATTTGTAGCCACTATTGTAAGTGGTCAAATGAAAGACATCGGCTCAGTCGGCTTGCCATTGATGATTTATGCCCTCCACTCGGGTGCGACTTCTGGAAAAGTTTCGTCGAATGGGTTTGTGTAAGGTGTACTTGGGTTGTTCTTATAACCATCGTTGCACTTGAGTTAAACGGACAAGTTTGAGTCGAGTTTTGGCAGCACGAAACAATTTCTGACTCCTCTGTAACCTGCAGGATGGGATGGATCGCAGTAAATGCTGGCTAACACCTGCATTTCTTAGTAGGTTGTCCACTCTTTGCTGATGATACTCTGAATGGGGCGAAAGGTGGTTTCGAAACGTCTTTACGTGTCCGATGTGCCACGGGAGTAGAAGTCTAGGGTAGTGGTGTTGCCGGTGGTAATGGGATGGCTTTGGTCTTCTTTTCGCTTTTTCACTTTTGATTTCCCTTCTTTCTTGTTGACATCTTTCAAAGAAGGAGTGGACATCATCTTTTTAACCCATGCTTTAAGTGCTTCTCTTTGGGGTGTAGGGGAAGGGTCAACAAGGACGCTGCAATCTTACTAGGGATGGGAACTGCTGACGGTGTTTGAAAGACTTCTCGTGCCTCTTCTTCCTCAGGCATCCGTGGGGCTGCATATGTCTTGACCGCTGTGGGTGGTGGTGGTGGTGGTAATGGACTTTTCATCAGGGTCTTATAATCTTTCAGAGTTGCTAGACCTGTTTCGTCTAAAGATTTCTGGTGAAAGAATTGAGGTCGTTGCCACAGCTGACCGTACCTTTGCGAATTTTCCGTTTCTGACAAATAGCTGTGATCCATCAACGATTGCAGTTCGTGTTGTAACTGGGACATCTCCGCCAAATGAAAATTGGGAGGTAAATGTGGGGTCCGTTTTTCTTGCCAACGATGGTATTCTATCCATCGTTTATGAGTTACTAAAGCCAGTTTTCGTCCTTCCATCGGATTTCAATGGTCACGTCTAAGAACTTTTGATTCCAGAATCCTCCCTTTATCCTAAAATACCTTCCAGGAGTCCCAACATGGGTTCCACTACTCCTTTGGCAATAGTTCCTAACAGGGGTAAAAATCCTCCGCGGTGCACCAACATCTTTTTTTTTTTTTTGAAGAATGGGTATTTTCTTCGTAACCATTTGGCGAAGAACGTGTCGATACTTGGCTAAACATTCTTTCTCATGTTTAGACAAAGGTATCTTTCCTTTCAAGACATTCAGACAACATTCGCACACGGTATCGATGACGTCTTTGGAGGCGGATTGAATGAGTTTTTTCGCATGGGTGGAGAAGCTTTGGACAGGACGAACAACATGTCCCAGTGTTTGGATAAGCGAGGAGGCAGTCCTTTCCTTTTCTTTCCTTTGGCGGTAGAAGAAGGATGTCTTCTGGGAGGGACATCTTTGTTTGTTTGTTTGTTGGTTCCGGGGCACACAGCAAAAACACTCTGAAGTCGATGACTTGGCACATGGCCTTTTATCTTTTTTTTGTTGGACTATCTCTTTGTCAAAAAGGTGGCGATTTGTTTTCCAAAATCGCCTAAGAATCTTCCTATTTGGTTGCTCCTCTTTTTCTTTGGACGAGTGTGTCTTTTCTAGGGGTGACGTCGATGCTTGGCTAAACGCTTTTTGGCATGTCGGGTCAAACGACGAGACTGTCCGTTTCTTTTTCCTTTTAGTTTTTGGACAGGATAACGACGATGGTAGTGGTGTGCACATCTTTGTGGGGACATCTTTGGTGAACAAAATACACTGAAATCCATGGCTTAAGATGCGTCCTTTTATCTTATTTTTTTATCTTTTTTTTTTGGGGGGGGGGAGCTTGTAATCTATCTTTTTGGCGAAATCATCTACTAACTTATCCATTAAAAAGAAAAATCCTCCCCTTTGGTTGGTTCTTTTTTTCTTTTAAAGAGTGTGCTTTTTCTGGGTGTGACGTGGATGCTTGGCTAAGCCATTTTTCGGATGACGAGACTGTCCTTTTCTTTTCCTTTTCCGTTTTGGACAGAAGAACTACGATGGTGACGGTGTGCCCTTCTTTGAGTGGACACATATGGGCGTTCAGGAGAACAAAAACACAGATCCCCATCGTTTACCTCAAATCCTTTTTATACTGGAATGCGTTGCCACTGATTTTCTTTACGTCGTATCAACTTGAAGTCAGGCATCACGGGTCGTGGAGGAGTTCGCAACGGACTAAATCAGGACAGTTCTTGCTTGGATAAATCTAGTAAACTCTGTAACATACCCGATCTCTCTTGGACTTTGAGTTTGGTGGCAGGTACTTTGTGAGCAGCTACCACTGCCGCTAAAGAGGAAGAGGGTGTCACCTCTGGAGGAGAAGTTCTTGGAGACGCGGGTTTCCACTGTTTCATCAAATTAGAAAGAAAGTGTGTCAAATTGGGTTTGGCTGGCATGACCAGCAACGGAGGAGAGGAAGAACCTGAGGCTACTGGAGACACGGTCACCGTTGTGGTAGGTCGTGGTTTGCGAATGTATTGTTGTGTCCTGGCTGCAGTGCCTCTCATGCGGGTAGAAGCTGTTTTTTGTGGGCTTTTTCTTTTTCTGGGGACTTTTCTTTTTCTGAGGCTGTGACCTGGTCTTGACACCGTTGCTCTTTCTATTTTTCTTCTGCGTACGTTGGGGAGTTGCTTTATCATTGGGGAGAAGTATGGGAGCATTGGGATCTCATTTTAAGAGGGAGCGAATGATGACACCTCCTAGAGAACCGCTACCTTCAGGTTTCAAAATGATTTGCTTTTTAGCTTGAGTGTCAATGCCAGGATCGGCTAGTTGCGTCAAGGCTACTTTGTTTCTCTCAAACAAGCGTTTGTTTTGATGTGAATTGTGAATGATGCCTAGCAGTAATTGACGTGCTGTTACCGTAAACCATCGTAAGACTTCTTTGAGACTGCCTTCTAAGACACGAGCACGTATTTGTGGATTTTGTTCGTGGCTGATGCCGTACAAGACACGAATCAATTTGACGGGAAGATGAGACTGAAGGGACGTCATGTTGACGCTGTGTGAGACAGACCCAAAGTGTCCGAGGTTTTTATAGATTGTTGCTGTTGTTGTTGTTGTTAAGTCGACGACGGGGACATGTATACGACAGGTCCTCCCACTTGGCACCAGTGGTAAAACTGATTGGTACGAAATCGCACATAATCGGGGCTGGTAGATTTAAATCCACGAGTAAATAGGCGTGTGGGGTTTGAGTGGCATCGTCGTACGCATGTGTCAGCCTATTCGTTCCTAACTGTTTGCGATTTATCTCTAGGGCTTTCAAACAAGACCACGTAATGAGCACTGAGGATGATGGAGCGATGGGCTTTACTTTGTTGAAACAAATTTTGGGTGATGTAAATGACACTGGTATTACGATGATGCCCTTTGCGCGTAAACCACAGTTTAATTTCTTCTTCGTCTTCTACTAACATGTCGTCGAAGATGACCAGATGTGTTTTATTGGGGTCAGACACGATCCCGTCGTCTTCGCCAGAAATGCCTTCCACAAACACGATGGAATCACCTTGACTTTCTCGCAGAAGGCTGTACGCCGATTGCCACTCTTTGTAACACCACACGATCCGTTGAGGTGGACGATTCATCAAATGATGTTTATGTTCGATCAAACGCTTGACAACTAGGTTTTGCCTCAACCGCTTGGTCCCGCAATTAACATGTTAAAGGGATGGCGAAGATACAAGACCTACCAACTGGAACGATCTCCCAACTGGAACGATCTAAGTTTTCGTAGATAACTTTGAAAGTGGAGGAGCAGGGAGCAGAGACAGCAGAGGTAGCCATAGTAGTGTAGATAATGTCACTTTTGACACGAAGACAGACAAGACAAGAGTTTTTATATTTTTTCAGGACACGTTTATTGCAAGTTAAAATGGAACAACACGAAAGATAAAACTACATAAAAGCCAAATGGTTAAGTACCTGGATAAAATGCACATCAAAATGATCAAAGTAGAATATAAACAAATCACTGTACAACATTTTTGGTGACCAAGATGTGGTGTCGTAGGGATAGTGTGTAATATTCATAGAGGCTCTACATTTGGCAGTCACACAGGAATCCTCCCAGAATGGCCTTTCGGGGATGTCAATGACGGTCAAGTTCTGAAGATAGTGGTTTTCCTCTGTGACGGGTTCTTCTTCCGGTACCGTCACTAACACAGGTTTAAAAGTTACTTTTTTCACTGAACGTTTGAAGTCAGGATTACAAATCTTTGGCATAGTGTGCCACTTCTTTTGACCAAGCCTCGAAGCCCAAACTTTTCCAGTCACGTACATCTTTCCAGTGAGGGTGTAAGTCACAAGCTACACACACATTGTCGTACACATCTTCAGTACCTAAACGTTGACGAATCTTGTATTCCCGGAGAGGTCGAGAAGTATCGAGATGAAAGTTCAAGGCTTTTAACAGAATGAGTTTCTCATGTACACTTAAAGGGACCACTTTCATGTTTTGAGTGGTATGTACTGTTCGTAAAAAGTCCACAAGGAATCGGCTGGTAAACTAAATCCCAGAAAGCAAGTCACTAACACACACACACACCACACGTAGCCCCCAATTCAATGGACACAGTCCTTGTAACATGTTATGGTAATCTTCCACCATTTGAATACTGTCATTGATTCCCTTCCACGGAATCTGTTGTATCACGAATGATAAAGGTTGTGTCAAGATAGCCCGTTTTCATACCCTCTTTTTTGTCGGAGGTAATAAGTGTAATTTTTGCACAGAGCTAAATTGTACTCCAGTAGAATCCAATTTTTTTAGTCACTAGTTCACACACCACACACCGCACAGAATTTTCCTCTACAGACAAAATTTGATACCGTAAAAGATTTTGGTACTCGTCTAATTCTTCCTCTGAAATTCATTGTAGTATGGCCAGCTTGTAAGTAGAAGGATGAGTGGCAACCAAAGTCTTCTGGTCCTCGACCAGTTTAACAATGTATGACCATTGGAACGCTTTTACGTGAATCAGTCCTCTTATAGCATTTATGTACCAGTGGTTCCAACATCGGTGACGTAACAGGTGCAATTGTTCTTTGCGTTTCACTTGTATTTTCACGAACTCTCGGTAAATGCATTCTCTCAACTCCACAGGCAAAAAAAGAATATTCTCTTGTGAAGTATCCATGACCATGTCAGTCAGTATTTATACCCGTGTTGGAGGTCACTTCTAATTGTCCTTATTTTATTCAAAAACTTCTCCACGAACGAAAGTGATGGACATAGTGAGTAATTTCTGACCACTGCCATTCCAGGAAACGGTCAAGAATGTCATTAAAATCTTCTAATGTAAATGGTCTAAAGCGGAATATTCGGAGGAACGCACACTTAATCCAGAGAAATCTGACAAATTTATTGACTTTTGTCAATTTTCTTTTGTGAATTTCTCGACACAAAAGTTCCTCAGTCACCAATTGGGATTTTGCTCTGGCAAGTCCCTGCCAAACTTCCTTGTAGATCTTCTCTTGCAATTCATTTGGTTATCGTTGAATATTATTTTTTAAATGGGCTTTAAATACTTGTCTAGGTGTTGTCCAACGTTTCACTCCAAGCCGAGCTGGTTTCTTAAACGAAATGGTATGTCACTTCAACGATTAGATCCCACTAAAGGTAGGTAATGACAGTGAGGAGACCATCGAGCATATTCCAGGTAAGCGGAATCTTTCTGTTCCCACTGGTGAAGTGACACACCACAACTGAAGCACTTGGCTTTATCCCCTTCGCCCAAGTAGATAGATCCGGCTCTGGCTAATTCTTCGGGGGTAGGTCCTCCCAGATATTTTGGCCATTTTCCTTGGAAGGTTTGGAAAAGTCGCAGTATTCAGGCAAACGCACAGGGAACTAATATTCGTCTTTCACAGGTTCATTTCGATGAGGGTACGGTTAAATCCGCAGGAGTTTGCTCAGGGTTGGATGACATCCGTAGGGTGGTAGCCGCATGGATTCGCGTGGAGGATGATATTGACCATGACAACCAGTAAAGTGAAAAGGTGTACGATAACGAGTGTCATTGCTTTCGCATCCGTCAGGTTTGACACGCACAGCATCACTTTCCATGGTAGGTATGGTAGTAGTAGTCTTAGCAAAGCTCCCATGATGTGATGCTGAATCGCTGAGGTCACATCATACTTCATCCCTGCAATCGCATGGCACAGCATCGCACTCGAGTTTGCTCTCGCTTGACACTTGCTGTTTCAAAGTATTAATTTTTCTCGCTTGTTGTTGGTAGTTACAATGAACGATTGGCCTTGGACTTTGTCCCTTTTTATATGCTGGTCAATATCGACATAACCGTACAGTAAAGTGAAGTGATTGGGAAGCCGAACTCTCTTCTGGTACACGATTTGATAGACTTTTTCCAAGGGTAGACTGACAATTTGGTGTGTGGGTAAACGTACAATTTTGTGAGGTTCGTAGGTGGTCACTTAAAAGTTTCCATCCTCTCCAGACTGCAAGGCTTCTTTCAATATGCCAAAGTTTGCCACTCGACTGGTGCGATAAATGAGAGTCAATCCTTTCACTTTACACTCGGTGTGCACTTCACCTTTTGGGTTACGGTATTCGTAGCCGTAATTTTTAGTATCACCACTAGCAAAACTTAGAATCTTGTCGTTGGCGTGCTCATCCGTCCATGCTCCTAAACGGTCTACCTCGATGACAGGGTGCCGGTGACACAGGCGATCGATGTAGATGTAACTGTCCGTGTCAAAATACAGTACACGATCTCCTATCAGTTTTAAAGCTTCGTACAATTTTAAGCGAGCATGGACTGTCACGTAGGCTACAATGATGACATTTCTAAATTCGTTGGCTTCTACAAAGTCCAGTTCTTCTTCGTAATTGACTAAGATCAAGTTCTCACGAACGACGTCCACGTGTTTCATGCATTTGGTTTTGTCATGAATCATCTGGAAAGTAACGGGAAGGTTCTGTCAGATACTCCATCTTAGGTAAACACGGTCGTTGTGCCATTTTGTCCCACAAGCAATTTAACATCACTTTGGCAAACGATCGCCTTCCTTCGTTTCTCTCCAGGTGGTATAAAGTGATGACTTCCTGCTCCCAGTATTTCTCTTTGAATTTCGTTTGGTCTTAGGGAGTGTGGCACCAGAAAAGATAGCCACTGGCTTCTTGTTTCAGTTTCAAAAAGGCATCCACGTAGTCTGCGAAAATGCCTTTCTGACTCTCGTCGCCCTTGTGGTCCTGATCTGTCTTGGGAAAGTGGTAAATTTCGTACACTTCTAACAGTTGGTATCTCAGGTCCAGAGCTTTAATCAATTCCCCGCTGACCCACGATCCCTTGAAGTCGCGTCCTTCCAGGGTGTGCTGACAAGATCGGTCTTGGTTGCACGTTTCGGCACAAGTACGGCACAAGGGAAACATCCGTTTTCCTTGGTAATGTTGAGGTAAAACGGGATGACACAAGTCCGCGGGAGGCAAGTCTTTGCACTTGATCAATCCTTCATATTGTCGAATGTAGTCCAGGTCGATGTGTTCCGTCAGCAATTGCGGGTGCCCTCCGGGAAAGTGACAATATTTGTACACGTAAGGATACAACGAACACACGTCTAAGTATTTTATTTTTCTCCTTTCTCCTCGTTGGCTTGGTACAGCAAACAGGTGGCATTCGTAAGTCCTCCGTACAAACTGTTTCTCTGGTTAAGTGGGTCCACCAGTTTGTAACTTTCCACGATGCGTTTAAAGTCGATTTCGGTTTTCAAACGGTGATTGTACTCGTGTTCAGACATTTCCACCACTTGGTATCCTTGCTGTTCTAACTTCAAGTTCCGCTGACATGTGGCTTGATACAGATCTTCCATGGTCCGTTGTAAAAAATTTACTTTTAGTGCCACGTTGAGGGTAACCGATCGGACATCCGTGAAAGAAGGATCTGTTAAACTCGTACACGATCATGGTGTTTTCTAAGTCCCAACAATCCACCGAATACGTTCCGATGGTCTTTTCGCCTCCTCCGATGCGGGCATGTTGGATCCATTTATCTTCCTTGTCGCACACGTAATGTAGCCAGCGTAAGGCTTGGATCGAATATTGACGTTTGACAAAGTTCGTGGTTTGAGGGCTTATGACAGCCAGGGTGTTTTCGGGCATGAATTTTTGGCGGTACACTAAAGAACACGCTTTTGCAATGGTGCAGGCTTGTTTCAAAGGATCGATTCCTGTGTGTTCCATGAACAGTTCTCGAAATTTTCCACAGCAACGCCGTAAAATGTCCACGTCGGAACGACAATACTTTAACATTTATTCCTGAAAGTCGAAAGGGTTTGAGGCGTGAGTGTGGTACCAGGCGTAGAAAGATTCTCGTTGTTAGGTACGCATGTTGTCGCGGTCGTAGTAGTGAGCCTCAGGCAAATAGGGTAGAACGGCGTGTTGATTGGGTTCGGTATTGAAAAAGCGCGGCAAATAGCTTTTGGCCATTTCTGTCATTCCAATGAGTAAAGATAGGCTCTTGGATGCGCTTCTCGCACGCTCGATGAGCCACGCAGAAATTAGGAATGTGAATACTAGTCTCTTGGATGCATTCGAAATCGAAAAAGATGAAAATGCCTTTCTTCTGGTCGTCTTCCTCTTCATGTTTGGAATGGTATTTTTGAATGTAGCATTCGTGTTCCAATTCCACGGTTTGACGACAAATGTGACATCGCTTTTTTCCTGAACATACGTCTGCCTTGGTATTATTGGTACGTATGCCTTATCCATACGTAGATCACAATCTCAGGAACTGACAAGCACTTCTGCTGTGAACCTTGCGTATTCAGATTTTGTTGGTAACAAGTCGGACTGACAAAAGTTCGCTCACAAGCTGGGCAATGCACTCGTTTTTTGTCATTCGTCAAGACAGGGTTTAGAGGCCAAACATCCTGAGCATTTCGATCCACAATGCTTGTGTTGCTCTCGATTGCCACAGCCATGGTCACATTTCTCACAGTGATAACTGTATCCCAGGAATGCAGTGATACTGGTAATGGTATCGAAATGTTTGTCGTGATGATAAATGTGACTATATTTTCCATCTTTGAAATTTTTGCCTCTATACAACATAGGTCCGCGCAATTGTTGAGGACGCACTTTTAATGTGTAGCGTGGAGTGAAGACATCTTGCAATTTTTGCATTTCAGGAATGCCACTGGGGGTCCCTTTGGATATCCCAGCTTGCTGTAACAGGAGTTCTGCTTCTCTTCGTTGTTTGGCTCGGTCCGATCGTTGAATAGTTTTCCAGGCTCTTTTCCATTCTACCGTGTCGTTCTTGTCAGCATACGTTCGTCACACCACGATAGCAAGGCTAAACACATATGGTGTTGAGGATTGTTAATTTCGACGAGGCTCTTTTTGGTGCTGCGAAGGTCGTCCACCAATAACACCTTTTTGCGTCCTCTCCCTTAGAGAAGAGACACGTGGGTCATGAACGGTGTCGCTTTTCCGTCGGTGATGTGAAACTTGTCGGTGGATTGTTGCACGTATTGAATCTTGTCGATGACTTTGGAAGGTGTCAGTTCTGCTGGGCTGCTAAACTCGATCCAAAACGGGGGACTTCAAACGGTCGTGATGAATGGAAAGACTCGAGCGATCGTCATTTTTGGCTTCACATTCCTGTTTCAGTGTGCTTAACAAAGATTCCCACACTTCGGTGATGAACCCCTTTGCTTTCTCCAGTGGTACGTCGGACTTGAAATCATTGAACTTAACCGTATAAGTGTAGGCGGTGATTCTAAATTTTCTGGAGGAGCGCTTTTCCGTCTCTCGAATGTGGTAGTACTTTTCAGGGTTTAGTGGTGGTAGTGGACTTTGGTTTGGTGTAGACTCTCTGGGCCGGGAATCTGGCTCACTCATGTCATCTGCAAAATCGCTGGCCTGAATTAGAGCCAAGACTTCAGCTACTGTGCGAGGCAATTAAGTCACGTTTCTGTCTCTTACTTTATTGTCCTTTCTCCACGAAATGAAGCAATCGTTTCATCTTGACTGCAAAAAGTCAAATGACTACATTTGAAACACCATGGGTCAATATATATTCATGTGAGACCAATGTGTAAATAAAGGGCCAGTGCCTTCCCTCCCAGTATTCGTTTCACTCTCAAGCCGACAAGAACGATCAAACTTCTGATCAGAGCTTTGCGAGGTATTATACGAAGGTTTTCTTCAAACAAGTCGACGGACTACCTCCTCCTCCTTTCGAGATAAAAGTCAAGATACTTGTTATCTCTGTCAGAAGAAAGGGCATTGGTCTTCAGAGTGTCCAGACCGTCAGAAAAGCAAGACAGGTGTCAGAAGAGACAATAGTCAAGATACCTGTCATCACTGTCTAGTGAAAGGACATTGGTCTTCAGAATTACTTAAGAAACAACAGGATCAAGAGACAAAAAAGGGTTCCGAAGAGGAAGAAGAAGAGGTACCATCCCAAAAGGAAGAACCCCGACACGCACAGAAAGAGAAAACGAGAAGAAAAGAAGACGAGACGAAAGTGATGAAGAAGCGGAGGAGAAGCCTGTGAAAGTGAAGAAATTCAAAAACGGAGAAAGTGAACAAAAAGACACAGAAGAAGTCTATGAACATTTTAAAGTGTTGTGTTGTGAATAGGATTGTAAAATTTGTACCAGAATAGACCAGAAAGAAAACGTAAGTGTCTCTTGGTTTTGATATTTTAGAATAAGAACTTACACTCATACACTCAAACACGTACATCATGGGGTGAAAAGAGGATATTTGAGTTTTAATTGATTTTGGCAAAATGAATGCTATTTCTTTTCGAAAGAAGTGGGTGGCTCTGAAAATGGCCGTTGGGTTGGTTTTTTTTTTTAAAACAAAAAAAACAAACAAAAACAAATTCAGGAACATGAAGCAATCAGCTTTATGTGCCTTAAGCCTTTTTCCACGGCAAAAGCCTACTTCTGGACCTGCTCCTATCGATGATTTGGTAGATTTGGGCTGGTATCTCAGGTGTAGTAACAGGGCTGGGTTGTTTTGCTCGGGAAGGTCATTTTCTCTTGGGTCGTAATATAGAAGTCTGATACAATTGTTTCAGACTCCTTAATTCTGCCAAAACGTCCAAGAGTACCATCACCGTTTGACTTTCACTGTCCTCCTTCTCTCCTAGACCTTGTTTCTTCTCTGTTTCTTCTTCTTCCTGTCGTTTCCTTCTTGCCTCTTCTTCTTGCTGTTGCTGTTGAAGGAGAAAAGCTTGTTCTGCTTCTTTCTGCTGCTGTAAAAATTTCTCCAATTCTTCTTTCTGTCTCTGTTTAAAATCCTCGACGTGTGGTAAAGAAGGAGAAGGTGGCGATGGTACTGGTACCGGAACAAATTCTTGCGAAGAAGAGAGAAAATCCACTAAATCTCAATTAAACTCGACCTCTTTTGTGAGTAGGTCCTTGTTGACTTTGGTAGCCACTGCTATGCTATCGCTTCTCGTTTCCACGGCCGGTGCACCCCATTTCATCTTCTTCTAAGTTTCCGTCATGTTTCAAAACAATGTCGCAAAGATCCACTGCGCAGATACGCTAGCGCACCTATATAGGGAATGTGACTTCACAGGCAGCTCTCTTCGGATTGGAAGACAGACTCCGCGTAGTGACTGAATTTTGTAACGCGTATTTGGATTAGTGAAAAATCTCAATCCGTTTCGGTCCGCTCTTTCACAATAAATAATCGCATTTCACTTCATTCCCTTCACCTGTTCTCATCACAAGATGTGGACAAACGTAGAATCATCAACTCATATCGTATCGTCGATGCTGATCCGTACGGACTTAACCATGTATGTCAAATCATCATGGATAATCATCAAGATCACCGACACGATTGTTTGAAAACGAAGGATCTATGTGGATGGACAATGCTGTCTGAAGAGAAGCTTAATCAACGGTCCAGAAGTCAGACGAAGTTTGAGGAGAAGATCAGTGAGATGCCCTGTATGTTAACGGAATGGTGTTAACATAAAAAGCAAAGTCCCTTTTCAGGGCCACTCATATGCCTCGAAAAGATATCTCTTCTCTCTTGCCTATACCAAAACCTAACCTTCTGTCCTGTCGCTACAGTGGCCCAGGGATGTGTGTCTTGTAATGCTCATTCCCATTGTGGCTATACATTTTGTCGCATTTCCCATTGTCGTTAAAGTGCCCCTCCCCCCCCCCCACCTCCTTCAATACTGATGGCACATAGCTTATATTAAGCAAAACTGCAAGGTGATTATTAAATGGTAAAGTACAATGTATGTCAGCATGAAAAAATAATCTAGGAGATGGAAATGAAACTTCAGAAATAATGTGTCTTTTAAACAATGTCGATTGAAGCATGATTAGATAGAATTATTAATATACGAGAGGCTAACACATCCAAATTGTATCCCTTTGACACTGAAATCAGTTCCAGCTTGTACAGAGGTATGTCGAACTAAACGAAGAACAATTCAAAGAACTCTCTGAAAATTATAAGAAAGCACGAAACAAAAAGATAATGTAAAAGGAAACCATTGTGCAAAAACATGATGAACATCAGATAATTCAAAATAAATGTACAGTTGTTTGTCATTTGATTAATATTTAATTGATTTGTATTAGGTCTGTCTCAAGTGTTCTGGTATTGAAAATTCATTATCACGTTTCTCTCCACTATTATACGGATATATAACACTAATAAAAGAAAAATCGCATGACAACTGCTTAGCGAAAACAAATTTCCAAGGAGATAGGAAAGGGCTAAAATAAGCATTGAAAATTATTCACCTTCACACTGATATATTTTCTCAAAGAAATTTAGACAAGTTATTGCAAGAGCGAAGGTTGCAGAGTTGAAGTGGTGGAGTGTTCAAACTATATTCTTTTGAAAGGTACACCAAATCCAAAGCACACAAAATTGGGTAAAAAACAATTAACATATTTCATCATCTCTTATGTGAAAAACATATTCATCTCTATGAAAAAGGAAAACAAAAAGCATGGGTTATATTTGGATGTTGGAACATGAAACTTGGTTGCAGGACAAGGATATTCCATTTGCATAAATGTTTTGCTGTTCATTATTTTAAATAAAAATGCATTCATTGTAAAGTATAATTTCTACATGATATCACTCTTACATCTCATCAGCTGTTTTCTACTATTCAAGATTTCACATATGTTTTCACCTGCTGCCTGAATTTCAGTGTAATATTTGATATAGCGAAGACAATGGCGCTCCGTATTTCCTTCTCTTGCATGCAGCAATGTAAAATGTTTTATAATCCGTAGTTAACATTGTGGAAAGAATGAGAAACATTTGTCCAGAATCTTAATCGCTATTAATAAAATGCACTAGAAGTGCAGTTATCTCCACCTGCCTATATAGAAAGAATGTAAAATGCGTACTCCAATGTTTGCGTCACTTTTAACACAGTTGTGGAATAAATGGTCCATTTCTTTTTCTCAAGATGCAATAGCAAGAAAGGCTGGGGTTTTGGCAGCGATCATGGGGTAACTCATTTGTTTACAAATGCTGTAGAAAAATTGAAGTAGTCCATAAGTCTCTATTATTAAATTGCTATTCGTTTCTCGGATATTGGACAAAGTTGTCATCGTGTTTAATAATCGTGTATAAATCATGAAGATATTGACATGAAAATGATAGATTATATATACGTCTTAATTTGTATGCATTATTTACTCCTATTAGTCTTGTGATTCAAATATTCAGTAATATCATTTATTCATCGTGTTTGTTATCTCATTTGAGCTTCCATCCTCTCTTACTAACATGCTTTCTTCTAATTCTATCCAATAAAGTAAAACATTCGTTCTTATTTACCTATCCAGTTATCTTTTCTCGTGTTTTACATCAAGCTGTTTGTTATTTTAGCTACAATAGAAGGAGCTGAATTAATAATGTATGGTACAGCGACTGATCCCAGGAAAGGGGCAGGCACAGAAAGATCAAATAGCTTTTGTGATGACAAGGCATCGGGTACATATTCTTGTTCATTTACCTTATACTGGACCAAATTATAATATTAAATAGCTTTTTAATTACAGCTGTGTTTCATGGATATATATATATATATATATATATATAT
>JAECUM010024731.1:0-19553 GCA_016617855.1 Megalonaias nervosa
AGAGAGAGAGAGAGAGAGAGAGAGAGAGAGAGATAGTGTTACGACCCTGTAGTTAAATTGCATATGTGTTAAAATTTAAATTCTTCTAGTTCTTTGTTTTATTTTATTTTTATACCACTAAATGTTATTATTATTATTATTATGATGATGATTATGTTTGCATGGGTCTAATAGTTTGTTAGAAACATCGTATTTTTTTAAAACGTAAATATGACTCGTGTAAGCACGATTTTTGCATGACGGTTTTTCGTATCAAGTACACAGTGAGAAAGAGCTATGTAAATGATTGTCTGTGACCACGTTATTTCAAAATAATACTTGTTTACGCATTGTAGTGATTTCGAAATCACACGTGTACTTCATGCGTGTGTACATGTAATGACGCATTAGCTTGTTTTAAATGCTCAGTTACCTGTAAGAAAAGTTTAGTGGTAGTTATAGAGTCGTGGTCATAGTCGTAGTCAGTTATACTTGAGAGTCACATCATAACATCTTACAGAGTTTCTAATACCTTAAGGAAAAGGTATTCCTGTGCTGGAAAGAGGTGTTTGTTCATTCGTACGTGTTAGGAACAACATGTGTGTTGTTAGTGGTGGTAGCTGTATTTCATCTACTTTCTAAGTAATTATTTTCCCTGGAGAACAACACTACTGGCTTTGGACAAAGACATTTGATGAAATTATTTCTAAATCGGAACAGAACAATATAAATTGTGCTTTACAGTGAACATTCTGGACATTTTGTGTTAGCCTTCGTCTGACGTCATCATCCGCCATCTTGGAACGGCACTGAGATTCAGACTGTGTCAATTTAGAACTGTTTATTTACAGGACTTATGTGTTTTCACAAATTTAGAACATATTTTTGGATCTTCGTAAATCGTAAGCCTTGTTTCACATATTTATCTTTTCACCGTGTTTTCTAGGGAAATAAATTATTTTTGTTAAAATTTACAAAGCTTGTTGTCTTCACTCTTTCTTTGTGTTACTTTGAACGAGCCGATACGTAACAATAGATAGATAGATAGATAGATAGATAGATAGATAGATTTTATTTTAATGAAATGTTATGCATGCATAATTGTAATTTGTAACTGACCGTGTCGGAAATCAAGTTCATTCACTAGGGTCATTCATGTTGGCAAACAACATAACACATAGCTAAAATTTTCTCTTGGACTAAATATTGAAATCAGTATTGCTGTAAACATATTTATCTGAGCCCGAGTCTAAGATATTGGAATTCCCCCATGAAAAACCTAGTCAACCTGATGTTCACCACAATTTTATTATAATTTTAAAAGATTTTAATATTATTCTAGAAATGGACTTTTGACCATCATCCAAGTTCAAATTTTGTGTCTTCGATTTTCATATAGTTTGTTTGCTTGAGAAATTACTCATTCTTGCTATAATAACTGAAGCTGAATCATTTGTATTGCTGTGTTCATTATTTCATTTGGGTAGGATAATTTATTCAAATTATTATTCATTGGAATTACAAAGTGATCAATACTATTCTTGGACAGAGACATTAACTTGGAATTATAGTGAATTCAGACAAGGATATCTTGGATTATATTATTGTGATTCATCGAAAGACTGTTGGCACCTAACCACGTTAAAGCCCTCAACAGGCAAATCAGCATATTCAGAGTTGAAACTTTTTTGTAACACCACTTGAATTTGATTAGAACTTTATTCATAAGGACTGGTGAGAGAACTTTTTGGACTATGTGGGGATTTGATTTACAATACTGTACGTTTTTCAAATACTCACATTGTACTTTAGGAAATAAATTATTTATTTAAATTTATAAAACTTGTTGGTTTTCGCTCTTTTCTGTAACTTGCCTTAAGACCATAGAATCGTAGCTATATATATATATATATATATATATAGAGAGAGAGAGAGAGAGAGAGAGAGAGAGAGAGAGAGAGAGAGAGAGAGAGAGGATATTTTAGTTTCGAAAGTTATTACCAGGTCATCGTTCGGTACCAAAAACATGATATTTTAACGAATGACGAAGTCACGATATAAAAAAAAATCGTTTTCAGTACCTCAGGATGCAATATATCCGGTAATAATGTTGGGAAGAGCATTTTTTTTCTTATTATATACCAAACTTACTCCAGAATCGAAGTTTAGAAGATTAAACTCGCTCTAAGTTCGGTTTATAAACACTTGGTCCCTGTGAAATAGTCAGAGTCGTTCAGAGTCGTTCTTATACCTAAAGAAGAAGGTATTATTTTCTTGTGCTGGAGAGAGTTTATTTTTCTTTACATCTGTAGAGCTCGAGATGTGTCTTGTTAGGAGTTCGTCTACTTTTTAAATAATAATTATTTTCCCTGGAGAACTTCACAAGTGGTTTAGGACAAAGACATTCAGTGAAATTGAATCTAAATTGGAACAGAACAGTACAAATTGTGGTTCAACGTGAAATTCTGGACATTTGTGTAAAGACTTCATATGACGTCATCATTCACCATTTTGGAGCGAAATTGAGATTCAAACTAGATTCAGTTAGAACTGTTATTGATAGGACTTATATATTTTCCCAATTCTAGGATAAATGTTTTTCTTCGCAAATCGTAAGTCTTATTTCATATTTTCACCTTTTCACCGTGTTTTCTAGGGAAATAAATTATTTTTGTTAAAACTTACAAAGCTTGTTGTCTCCACTCTTTTCTTTTGTTACTTTAAACGAGCCGATACGTAACAGACTCCATCTGAAAACAATGCAAGGCCGATTCAGCAATGCATAACAACGGGTTATTTTTATCGGTTTTGTCCAGGAAATATGGGGAAATAACTTCAGACAAACACGACCTGCGTCTGGTCAAATTTCTATATCAAAGATTAATGTACATGTCTGAAATTTAAGGCAGTTTCTGTTTATTTCTTGGTGAGAATGTTACCCAGCATATGCACAATCCTTGCATTAATATGATCACACTCAGTGCATGTTATACCATATTGCGCATTGACCTCGGCCCATTGAGAAAAATATAAACTCAAGACGATGCACAAATTATGAATGTAGACTCTTGGATTGTCATATAAAATGAGTATAAATGTAGATTCTATCCTGTCATATAATATGAGTATCAATTTAGATTCTATCCTGTCATATCAAATGAGTATGAATATTGACTCTATCCTATGATATAAAACGAATATAAATGTAGACTCTATCGTATAATATAAAATGAGTAAAAATGTAGTATTTTTCCTACCACATAAAACGAGTATAAATGTAGACTCTATCGTGTAATAAAATATGAGTATAACTGTAGTATTTATCCTACAATATAAAATGAGTATAAATGTACTCTGTCCTGTCATATAAAATGAGCATATATGTAGTATTTATTCGATAATATACTCATTAATGTAGACTCTATCCTATCATATCAAATGAGTATAAATATTGACTCTATCCTGCCATAGAAAATGAGTATGAACGTTGACTATATCCTGTCATATAAAATTAATATGAATGTAGACTCTATCTTGTCATATAAAATGAGTACGAATGTAGACTATATCATGTCATGTAAAATAGTTATGAATGTAGACTATCTTGTCATTTAAAATGGGTATGAATGTAGACTGTCCTATCGTATAAAATGAGCATGAATGCAGACTCTATCCTGTCATATAAAATGAGTATGAATGTAGAATCTATCCTGTCATATAAGATAAGCAAGTTTCAAAAGTGTGCAAACAGCTTCATTTAAGGTTCAGTGTATCATTCGCAACATTCTCTGTAGAAAATCATACCGTTAATTTTATACTATTATATCCACATTATCATACTAAAGTAGGATTTTTCATTCTCAATACAAGGGTTTTCTGAGGCAGGGTTGTGAGTAGTAAAGTAAGATGACGATCCTCAGCCAAAAAAAGGATTCTAGACCAGAGACCCCCATCCCCCTCCCCAAATTATGAAGAGGTGGAGAGGGGTTCCCGGACCTCTAGATTTATTTCTATTTAAACAGTGAAATATTATATAAAATGTCCTATTATAAACCATCAGTACGACATGTTGGATTTGATCTAACAAACAAATTTCGTAAGAGATTTAATTCAATAAAATCAGCCTCAAGCTATACTGGCATAGCAACTAAAATAATAAGCAATTGTATCAAAAATGTTGGTTACCATTTGTCACCAAAATATGGATCGGTATGGTTATTAGCATCTGAAAATGACGAACGAATAAGAGGTTGGGCAGATGATCCAATGACATTTATTGACAATATAGTTGATGCACTTCTTGATAATGATATTACTAAAGCTATACAAAATTAAACATCTACTATTGCAATATTTAGACACAAATAACTTATTTTTATCTACTACTAAAATTTTTTTAATTAGACATATAAATTACTATAAGTATAATGGAAGCAAATAGATTTGATGAAGTAATTGATATGCTAACAGGTTTTATTAAAACTGATGAAATTACCAATGATAACATCGACGAGTTTATGGAGTATCTTAACAATATTTTCTACGTTGTTACAATGGAACCAATTTGCTATGAAACATGGTGTTACATTAACAATTCCCTGCGTATATTTTATTTTTCCGAGAGAAATTGTTAAAAGATGTTTAGCTTTATTTTACTACAGAGAAACTGGAATTAATCGACCGGCAGATTTGCAACTTATGAGAGATGTTGTAGATATTATTAATAACAATCCGGAATTTCAAGTTACTTTAGGTGAAATAAAATTTATGATTTTATCAAAGAGTTTAGGTATTGAATAAACCGGATTGAAGCGGTTTATTAATATGTTTTATGATAATCTTTTTCATACCTGCTGACTGTCATTGGTAGGATATCTGTTAACATACCGTCAATAATACGAAACTCGCGTATTAAATTGTCCATATCATATTTTACACCTAGCAAATAAGATCATATCTGATCAAGTAATTCTTTATAAGTAATACTTGCTGTTTTACAAGCATTTTTTTCGTCTCAAGTTCAATCTTTTTACAAACTGTTGAAAGAGAGACACCGACACCAGATATTATTAACAGAAACGGATTTAATGATGCCCCACTTGAAATTATACCAGAGCTGGTCATTAACAATGGCAAATATGATATTACTCGAAGTATTCTACTGTAGTATTTATAAAAAAAATTTACACACCAGAAGTTTTTATGATAAAATTTATAATATTGCATTAGTGCGTCAACATCTTGTTTTGGAATATCTTCTGAAATATGATTGAAATGGACAATCTGTTTTTTCATTATACAATTTTTTACACAAAAACAAAAGTTCTGATGCTAACAGTCGAATCAAGAAACTCACGAAATTTATTATTATTAGGATCAGCTATAAAAGTTCTGTACTTATCATAAACATCTAACGAAGTATCATCATATATTTTATCTGTAAGTACCTCATTTTTCTTTAACCAAGTATATGAATCAAAAATATCTCCTACTTCACGTTCGTACAGATTTGTTTCATTCAACAAATTACTGTAATCTTTTTCTGTTTCATCAATATACCCTAATACCAAGCTTATTTGATCTAACATGAAATTTTTGAGAACAAGATGTTGTCTGATAATTGCATATGCGACTATGAAATTTGCTAGCATTAATTTTTGGAGTGATTTTAGTCCAAGAATGTCAAGACGAGTAAAACCATTTACTTTAAGCCATAATTTTTCGTATTGTTTTGTGAACATTTTCTCGACTTCATTGTAATAATTTCATAATGACAATTGTCTAGAGCGCTGGATCGATGGAAATGGAATATCTGCCTCACCTGTATCATAATAAGAATCATACTTTGCTACCAATCTTGTTTGATCGACTTCTCTAAAAAATCTTTTCTCGCTCATTATCACTAAGATAACTAATTTCATCGTCAAACTTTTTGATTATTTTTAGAAACCTGTAAACAATAATCGGATCAAATTCTGGGTCTTTTTTACGTGTCATTGGAATAATTGCTTTCAAGTACACTTTAATAATTAATTCCGTGTCTGGTTTTATAGTAACGATTTTAATTAAGGTTTCTTTGTCGTGGTAGTACATGCCGAGATACTTAAAAATTTCTCGTTTCAAAAAACTATTGTATAACTTCTTGTTCCTTCTTATTTCTATTATTTTAGATTCTGTTGAGACTATCATGGCTATCGTTTTCTTGTTTTTTTTTATATCATCTCTTCCAACATAAGCTCGTTCTTTTATTAAGTTCGATTTTATTATCTAATCTAAATGTTCAAAATCAAGCTCGAGCAATATTTTTTTAGTAGGATTTCAACTTGCTTATATTCTTCTAGACAATCATCAGGATAACAGTATCTGCTTATCACATCACAGTTTTCTATTGCTTCTTTCAGTTGTGGTCCTCGCATATGCATAATACAAACAAATTTTTTTTCTTCTTCTGACAATGGAGAGTTTATCATTGGAATTGAAATTTTTTTTCTAGTATTTATTACACGTGCTACTAGAGAATCCTCCCCAACATCTATTTTAGGGTTAAAAATATTATCATAAAATTCTCTCGCAACGTCTATAAAAATTTGTGTGAACATTTGTTCTGGCATTTTTTTATAGCATTAGATTAAATTTGATCACAATGATCATACCTGATCATCGAGTGTGTATATTTGAAATGCTGTTAGTCCTGGAAACGGATGTTCAGCAGCTTCAAAATAAAGTAGAAAATACAAGTACTTGTCAACAGCTTTTTCTGTCGGAATTGTAAAATATTGTGTTGTTGTAATATACGTATTTGCTGTATTATATAATGTTGTCCATTTAATATCATCGTTTGATCCTTCAAACCGCCAATTATAAATTCGACCAACACTAGAGTTTAATCGGCCTCGCAAATGAAATTGCCAAATAGCAACTGCAATGGGACATTTAATTTTAATCCAAAAGTTTTCAACTTCTCCGTTGGTCGTCCACTCATGTCTATCAGAGAAATAGTAATTAGGATAATTTTCAGGATAATATGATGATGCACTTACCTCAAACCCAACTCGATTATCACTTGCCTTAAAATGTGTTGGAATATATCCAACATTGTTCTTAGTTCGTCTTACACCGCCGGACAGACTGTCAACATATGCTTTATTTGTTAAATCATTAGGATTAACTGGAACATATGTCGTAGTTATTTTATTATTTCTCATGTTTATGTTGCCTGTCATTGGTCCACCGGATTGTCTTAAATACGGAACAAGTGCACTTTTTAACTGAGCATAACTAATAGCATCAGTTTCATTAGCTGGTGGTGAGGTTGTCAGTAATCCAGTTATTTTTGAGGTATTGCTCACCATCAGGTTACCTGTCATTGTGTCGCCGGCTTTATCGAGCTTCTTATCGTCAACAGAATCGACGTAAGCTTTATTTTTTAGATCAGAAGAAATAACTGGAGTATAACTTGTTATTATTTTATTAGGTCCCATATTTAAATTACCTGTCATTGTACCTCCCATTATTTTTTCAAAGTTGTCTTTAACAAATCTAACATTAGTCAGTCAATCATCATTGCTAAGGCTTATATTGTCAAGTTGAGTATTATAAATCAACTTACCTCCCATATCAATCGATCCAGTCATCATTCCACCAGATAATTTTAAATACGGTGTCAATGCACCTTTCAACTGAGCATAACTAATAGCCCTGTATCACCAGCTGGAGGTGAGGTTATCGGTAATCCAGTTATTTTTGAGTTGTTGCTCATTGTTAAGGTACCTGTAACTGTCCCACCGGTTTTGTCAAGCTTATTGCAGTCCACATACTTTAACTGTAAATAACTTACCGCTTGAGTTTGATTTAAGTTTTCCGGTATATATCCGGTTTGCAAATTAATAATTTTGTTTCCTGACATACCCAAGTTACCGCTTAAAGTTCCTCCTGTTAATGCTAGTTTATTATTGTCGACGGATTTTAGTTGTGCAAAACTAACAGCTTGTGCATTAATAACATTTATTGGCGGATAATTTGTTTCTAAAGCTAGTGCTCGTTGATTTGACATAGACAGGTTTCCTGTCATTGTATCGCCATTTTTTTTTTCTTCAGGCAGCCCGATAAATCAATATTGTCGTCTGTTATTGAATCTCCTAATGTTGTTCCAAATTTGGTATAATAGCTTATTATTTATTTATTGTCTAACAATTTTTTATATATATAAAGTATATAACATAAAATTGTATAACAACGATGGCAAAATCGTCGATATTAAAGTTTGATACAGAGCGGTTGGTGAAACATAAACATAACAATGAACTTCCAGATTTTCATTATCTTATTGTTGGAAGAACTGGATCGGGAAGAAAAAAAAATTGCTTATGAATTTACTGCTGGGCCATAATTTTAACTACGATCGAGTTTATATTTACACATTTAACCCACAACAAGATAAGTACGAGCTACTTAGCGAATATATTAACAAACTTCGTGATGATCTTAAGGCTGGTAAAGATATTGTTATTATCAAACAACCAGAAGAACTTAAGATAGTTGTTTTTGATGATATTCCGCTAAACAATGAAGAAATAAATAAAATAAGATCATATTTTTCACTATCATGTAATACTATCATGCAATAAGAAATGTAATTCTATTTATCTCGCCCAAGGTTTTTATAATGTTGACAGATTTATTCGGCGAAATACTGGCTGTTTTATATTATTTCCAGGACTAGATAATGTTGACGTTGGAAATATTGCAAATGAGCAATGTGGCGACGTAACAAAAGATAAATTTATTGAATTATATTATTAAGCAACTAAAGACAAATATAACTTTTTCTTATTTGATAAACTTGCACGTGATCCAGTTAAGATGTTTCGTTGTTGTATTGATAAATTTCTCTAGACAAATTTTATAGAACGTATAAAAAATAAACAATGGACGAGCATAAAAAAGAATTGAATTACTAAAGAAATTTATTACAACTCAAACAGCTTTTAAGAAAAAAGTGGAAGAAGCTCGCCGAGGACAAGTTCCAGCGGAAGAAGAAACTGCCAAATTTTTAAACCTGTTACTGAAATATTAATTGGCAAACAACCTGAAGTATCAACAATATCTCCAGAAGAACTAAAAAAAAAAAAAAATACAAGAAAAAGGATTGCTAGGTTTACTCGGAGAGAAACCAAAAGAAGAAACTAAACAAATTGTAACTGAACTTGTAAGAAACATTGCTGATCCTGTTGCACGACAGGCTGAATTTGATAGATTAATGAACAATCCTCTTATGCTTCAACATGCGATAACGAGACTGACGGTTAATCTAGCTGAGTTAAAGAAGTTGATAGAAGATGTGTCAGAGCAAACTAAGGAATTAGCTGAGGAACAAAAGCGAATGACTGAAGCTACCATAGAAATAATGCCTACTGAAAGTAAGGCAGTATTTCATAGAAAAAATCCACGTAGTAAAATAATAGATCAGGAATACAATGATGTTATGGTTAAACATGATATCAAAGACATTGAAAAAATTCGAGATTGGCCAGAAAAAAATATAATAATTTGGAAGAAAAATTACACAAAATTATAGAAGCTGGGATAAAAGCTGACGAGGAGATAAGTAAATTGAAAAATGTAAAATTTATTTTGCAGGCAGTTGATATTATAAGAGAGAGAATTATTGCTGAAGTAATGTTTCAAACAGCAGTACAATATTGAAACAAACCAGGAGGTTACGGTAAAGGTTGGAATTTTAAAAGATTATTCAATCAATATGAAAGTAAACGAGATAGAAGATTACCAGAGGAAAAAAAAAAAGAAACCACTGGATCTGGCGTTAAAGTTTTCACATCAAACGCAGAAATAGTTGACAGACTATTGCTATTGATATCATCTAAAGAAGCGGGTAATGAAAGCACTGAAATCGACAACGAAATTATTGATATACTAGATCATCTTAGATCGAGTGGATTACTAACATCGTCTGAGTATGAAATTTTACATAACGATCTTATATAATGTCAACAACATTGTTACTTGATTCATCACAAACAACGAGTGACAGCGCAAACTTTTCTATCTACTATAATCCGCCAATAATACTAGACACCAACAGCAGAAACAGAACGAGCTATGATAGCTACCACAAAAAAAAATTTTTATCACCAAGCGGTAAAAATGTAATACGTAAACTTGTAGCGAAAACAAGAATAACACCTGCTGCATTTTAGACGTTGTAATCTTGTGTGGCGATTATAAAATAAAATGTCAGTCAAAAATTATCTCGATCTTGCTGTAGAACATGATACCGACAACATAGTGACAGAATTTGAATACGTTGAATACCTCGACGAGAACTCGAACGAACCAAATAAAGCTGGTGTTGGAACTTTTAACACACGTGACGAGGACGTCTTTCTATTACCGCACAAGGCAGTATTAGAAGTGCGTGGTCGAATTGTAACGGTGGATGATCCACCTGTAGCAAGTGCAGCTGGTACAGAAATTGCACTTGTAAATAACGGTTGGAGTTTGTTTAAAAGCGCACGGTATCAACTAGCCAATCAAACTTTAGAAGATATTTCAATGCATTTACCTACAGCGAGTACAATACTCAATATCGTCTCGTTTAGCGATGATTACTCAAGATCAGTGGCCACAAATATGATGTGGTTTAAGGACACCTCATTTGGGACAGCTGTTTCAAGCGAGTTTCTTACTGGTGCTGGTGCTTCTGCTCCAGATAACAATAATCTAATCGCCAATCCAGCTGCTGATGATGCAGCTGCAATAGGCACTTCAATAAGATTAGCTGTTACAAATATACGACGACAGCAATATAACGAGGGATATGCCAAACGAAAAGCATTTGCCGCAGAATCTCACCAAATAACAATGATGCTTCCGTTAAGCACAATCTTTGGATTTTGCAGTGATTACAACAAAGTTTTTCGAGGACAAAAGCACACGCTTAACAAAAGCACACGCTTATTTTAGATCGGGCAGATCAAAACGATTGTATAATGCAAGCCGATGGAGTGGCTGAAGGACAGTTTGCTATTACAAGATTAGCGTTGTGATGCCACGAGTTGTTCCGTCGGTGGGTAAAACGATGGAACTCGAATCACTATAGACCAACTGGACACAAAAGATCTATTTTCAGCAAAACAGAATTTATCAAACAGCAATTCCTAACACAACTGATTACACATGGCGTGTTACAACTACGTCAAGCGAACAATTACCTCGACATTTGTTTGTTGTATTTCAACGACAGGCGCGTCGTAATGACCAAGTAATGAACCACTCCGTATTTGATAATCCAGATGTCAGACGAATATTTGTTAGGATAAACTCTAGACAATATCCAGAGCGTGCAATCGAATGTAATTTTACTGATGATGCCACCAGAAACATATCTCGACCGTATATGTATCTTATGGAGGCGATGCAAAAATATCAAGACGCTGACAGTGGGTTTCAGATATCAGTAGAAGAATTTTGATCACTATACCCTATCTTTCATTTTGACGTTTCAAAACTCTCTGAACAAGCTATCAGATCGACTGCTGATATTGAAGTCACTTGGACGCTTGGCGTGATGCCAGCAGAACAATATAACGTGTACGAGCTAGTTATCAGTAATAGATTTTTAACAATCGACGCGACCAAGGGAAAAATTACTGTACAAGTATAATTTGTGTGACAAACAAGTATAAACAATGAAAACGAAATACACAACAAGAGAAATATACCTAACACCAGGTCAAATTAAAAAGTTATCAGCAGCCAAACGTAATCCTGTTTCTTTAATGATATCCCTAGAAGCTTCAGTCTCCACGACTGCAGTAAAAGTAATGTTAACATAACAGCAAATCAATAAACTCGATCGGGGAAAACCATTTGTGCTTAAATTATCTACTTCACAAATAAAATCTATGGCGGTCGACGGCGGATTTCTCGGACCAGCATTTTCTGTAATAGCTAGTGCAATTCCAAAACTTTTGCCAGTACTAGGAACATTAGGGCTAGCAGCCGCGTCTGGGGCAGTATCAGGGGCAACTAAAAAAGCAGTATCTGGCGATGGTATCAAACAAATCTGTCGTCAGCGACTTCCTCACCGCGATTCACGTCGTCGACTTCGTCAGCGCAAGTTTTATGTAACAATAAAAAATAAAATGCCAGCCAAAAAATCATCAACAACCAATGAAAAGAAACCAAACCTCCTCTAGCACGGAAGATAAAGTCGTCCAGGGCAGCAAAACAAGGAGGAATTATTCCTTTCGCTCCACTTTTAGCATGATTAGCAGGAAGTCTAATTCGGATTCTATTAGGGATAGGACGTGGAATGACGTTACCAGGAACCAGACGCCGTTGACAAAGTCACCGCCGTTGAGTAATTTTGATATACTCGAAAAACTGGATGACGTTGTCGGATTTTGCGGAGTATATTCTAAAGACGAATTAGATAATATGCCAGCAGGTGGTTCGTGCGCAGTCAATATACAAGACTTTGACGATGGGTCCGGCACTCACTGGGTTGCTGTTTACGATAACAATTATTTTGACTCGTTTGGACTTCCTACGAGGGATCTCATAAAAAAATATCTGTTTAAAAAATTTAAAAAATAAATTACTCGTCTGATCAACTACAGCCAATTGGGACAACCGCTTGTGGATACTATTGTATAATGTTCATAAAACAAATGTCCCAATCGCCTGACAATGTCAGAGGATTGGATTTTTTAAAATTTATTTTATAGTTTGACAAGCAACCTACTCACGCTAATGATGAAGTTGCAATTGATTTTGTATAAACTCGTTGATATAATGTCAACATACTGTCTAAAGTGCAAAACTAAAACAGAAAATAATGAAACAACAGATAAAATAAAAAATAATAGAATAATGCTGAAAAGTATTTGTGCAATCTGCGGCAAAAGAAAACGTATGTTTTTAAAACAATCTCCAACGCCAACGATAAAATCTTTGGGAGGTGGATGCACAGGCAATTTCCTGGGTGACAAGGTTATTTTAGTAGATGATTAATAAATAATGAGATGCAAGTGCGATTGTGATAGGGATTTTTGTCTGGAGCAAAATAAAATTGTTACATATTGTCAGAAATGCAACAACAGAGAAATAATTGGAACAGGTATAGATATACATAAATTGATTGGCAAATTGCCGAAACCAAAAGGCGGTTGGACATTGCCAGGTCATAAATATACTGGACCTTATGATCCTCTTGATAAACAGCTTGACGAGAACAATAATCCGCTGCCAGGACAAAGAGCCTTACAATCAAGTTGATGCAATAGCGATGCGCCATGATATCTGCTACCGGGACAACGAACAAGATAAGCATGGCTGTGATAAAGTAATGCTAGACGAACTTCGTGATATGAAACCTATGAATATGCGAGAGCATGTTGATAGAAAGTTGGTTCAGGGTTTTATCGGATCAAAATATAAATTAGGACTCGGTAAAAAAGAATTATATATGATCTTACCTCAAAGCTACACAAACCTAAGCAAAAACGTTTACGCGACGTAAAGTTGTCGCAAATGCCGTTGATGATATCTGACGGGTATTAAACTTCTTGACAATATGTTGGAGCCTTTTGTAACAATTGACAAAAGGAGGAAATATTTATAATTTGATTCTGCATTCTTTTACAAAGTATGACTGTTTCTATCAAATAGCGAAGATAAGAATAGAAATATGACTAGAAGGAGGAAAACCAATCATTACATATATTTTAATAGACTTATGGATAAATTATGAATCCAACGTATATGCGTACCTATTAATGCATGTATTATCAGATAAATTGACTAATGTGATTTTAAAAAGTAATGTAGTGAGAACTCCTGAAATAACGTTTGCAAGATTTACATTGTAAACAAAAAGGAATCAGATGCAATAAATACACGAACTGTATTTGCATTAGCTGGCTGTACATATTACGGAGATAATCGCAGGGCAACAGTACACTCGACTATTATTGCAATATTTAAAATTATTAATTAAATTAATGTAAAATTATACAGCTTTAAACTACTTATACCTATATAACATATATGTATAGTCATTAAGCTATTAAGCAAACGTTAAAATGACTTGCACGTGTAATGCAGAGGAGAGTAACTGTCCTGTTATTAACATGATATCTTTGAGTCAGCGATATAAAACCACGATATTTATGATCATCTAAACGCGATAAAAAAAATTAATATTTTTAAAGCATGAAATAAATAAACGGATAACAGTATTTATTCCATATTTATTACGATCTTGAAATTCCATTTTGGTCAATGAGCTCTGAATTAAATAAATCAGTATCCGAACATATTCTTCAAGGAAGGTAGATAAAGACTTCCATACAAGAGTATTTATTTTAGTTGCTGGTAAGCATGTAAGAATATGAATAATATTACGATGGAAACATTTACAAATGTCCTCTAAACTACGCCATACAAGAGAAAATTAAAACAAAAGTGGAGACTATATGCAAATCAGTGTAATATCACTCCGTAATGAGCGAAGCCATGAAAGGCACAAACTAACGAAACTGTGTACTTAATGTTGATGCATTATACCTGAACTACTGCTAGGGTTTCATTTCCGCGTACAGCATTATCCAAGTCTGGTCTATTTACGTCTTAAGTTATTTCAAAATATTGAGATCAGTTCACCAAGGTTGCACGAGCAAAGTGCCAGTAGTGTAAAAACCGAATTCCTTAAACTTTCCGGCCGTGGATTGCACCGTGACCAGGGTGCATATAATGTCAAGTCAAACAGTATTATTATAACAGAAAACGTTTTGTTAAGAAACTGTCCACTTCTCGTATGGGTTCCTGAACCAAACAAAAAGCTTACAACGCAAAACCTCTTACAGCGGACCCTATCCAATAAAATCAGGTACTGATTGTATGTTACAAAATACATACACAAATAACCTTTACAGAGCAATGTTCAGCTATAGAGGTATTTGAAATACAAAATTATATTCTTTCCGCTGTCCGTATTATAGGATACAAATATTTGATATTGGATAGTCTAGCATTTCTCTAACCTTTACAAATAGTCAGAAATATAACTCTATGCCATTAGACAGGCTATAGGCAATTTTATAGTTGAATATACAAATTGATTTCATTGATTTGTTGCATGTAACGAAGGATCAAAAACTGTTGGAGTCGTTTTAATTCTCTGAGATTATTCTTGTCGGATACAGATTCATGTACGATCCTTTTTATTACAATCATCTCGTACAGTTGTTAGGATGTAATGATTTAATATAACTATATCTAGCTGTTATCTTGGACTGGGAGTCGTAGGACTCATTTGGGTTTCGAATAACCTGTGTGCTGATGTCGATGGTGATGCTAATTTAGAGGAAGGTTGTAGTTCTTTCGCGGGGAGGAATCAAGGTTTCCAGACCAACAGGTCTGCAGCACGTAAGGGGGCTCTTGAGGAATCCTTCGGCATACTGTGACCGGTGGGCCATACGTGATAGCTCTTTTATTATTCGACGAGAGCAGAAGAACCGAAAATATTTCATGTTCGTCAGATGGACACATTGAGTTATATGTTCCATTGTTGAAGTAATTAATGAGTATCACTATGGGAGTGAAAATAAAATTATTAATCCAGTATCACTGTTTAAGTGACTATCGAACATATATGTATGTATCCTGCTTGTGGATGAAACATTATTCGTATTTTGTACAAATTCGCTATGACGACAGAATCACACCCTATTCCGCATTATGCAAATCGTATGCCTTGATAGCATTGGTGGTAGATGAAACATTATTAACTTTTGTGTATAAACTCTGCACATTTGTCATCCATGGTGATAGATCCATACATCATATTTGCCTATAAGTGCCATACGTTGCTTCTTACTCGTTTTAAGTTACGTGTTTTGATTAGTTTCAGTTAAGAACGATAGCATTCTTATAGCATTTGTTTAGATCGGTGCACATCATTCTCTTAAACCATTTGTTGGATTTTATGTACACGAATTTGGTGTTAGATAAATTCATTTTTAAACCACATTATAAATAAACTTCTCGTTCACGAAACTGCTTTAAGTGTCTTCTGTATAAATTAATCCCATCCTGGATCATCTTGGTCCACACAGTACAATAAAGCAAATTGATTAATAATAGTGAGCTTACGTAATTACTGAAAAAGTAGAATATTGAATTCTTTTCTACCTGTCATGTAATAGAAAGATTTAGGAGAACCCAACATAATGAAGTATTTGGCTCGCAACTAAACAAGAAAAAAGGTATTGTCTATACGCCCTCGGTCCACAAAGATTAAAAATGTCGATCAATTTATAATGACAACTAATACTTGCGGAACGCCTAAATATCATAAAAGTATGAAAGCTAGGATATCATACAAGTATGAATGTTGGGACATTAAAGAAGAATAGTTTGGATACTTATCACAGTTCAGAGGAGTTGGATACGAAATCAAGCGTCTACTAATTGCATAAGGGTTTCTTTCTGATATATATATATACAACAAAAGTAGAAGATGCAGATGTGTACTAATGTGAATAGGTAGGAGCCATCAAATATGACCGTGTATGTTTCACCGCTCTGTCCAGAGTGAGATAGGTGAGTAGTTCCAACTGTGAACTAGTATAGAAGAATCAGTGTCTTGTAGGAACAAAGATGGCAACCTAATATCCGAAAACTTTATTAAGCACCTAAACAATAACTAAACCCAATGGTCCTCCGAATCCACAGTTTTGTTTCTGTTCAGCCAAACTCTGAACTGTGATAACTATCCTAATTCAGAAGCCATTCTTATGGGCCAACACAGAATAATATTATGGGGCTTTGTGTTTTGTTATGCCAGCAATGGAGTCTTGTTAATAACATATATTAGAATGCTCTCTCTCTCTTTCTCTCTCTCTCTCCGTCTTCTACGACAAGTGCAAGCATGCCATCGTTTAAGTGCAAGCATGCCATCGTTTAATTGTCTAATCATTGCTATAATTATTTTTGGATAACTACATTTTACTATAACTTTCCAAATTCTTGCACCATAAACATGTTATGGTGCAAGAGACATAGGTCACAACACAGAATAACAAAACTCCCAACATGTTTGAGCTTTCTTGCACTTAAAAACTGACGAACATAAGAATTCTGATTCCGATTGGATATGACGATATCGTGTTGTACCCATATACTGACGTTATGGATTAATGTCTTTAAATACATCTTTGTAAAGGGATGCACACCCATATCCAGTTGAAACGTTTAATGATTCTGAACACCGTATTCCATTTCAACTTAGTTTGCTTTGAAGCAGGCTACTGATGAGAACTTGACTTAGTCTGAATATCGATATTCTACATCATCGTTTAATGGAGTTACGGTACATGATTGGTGTGCATATCGTTTAATGGAGTTATGGTACATGACTGGTGTGCATATCGTTTAATGGAGTTACGGTACATGACTGGTGTGCATATCGTTTAATGGAGTTATGGTACATGACTGGTGTGCATATCCAAAAGACTCTGTAATGTCAAACTATGCTGCAATCCGAACTGTCCAGAACTCTTATGTATCTTTATTTTCTTTAATATCATTAGATTCACCTAATATGTATCTAATTAATTTATCTGTTACCTCTGATCTGTAGGACCGTGATATAAACTATATCAAATTACGCGCCTCACACAAATACATACATACATACATACATACATACATACATACATACATACATACATGCATACATACATATCTTTTAAGGTGTTGGTATAAAGCAATTTCATATGCCAGTACTATTGGTATATCAAATTGTGATTCGCCCATGGCGCAATAATACTCATTATATAAATATTTTTGAAACTGTGTGCTGCTAATTCTACAAGAGCACGTCGTGTGGAATCGTCAAAATTAAGGGTAGTGCAAATTTGTTTATCAATATGAGTAGCTTTTATTGTGACATCACAGTGCGCGACATTCAATCCGGATTGTACTGGATCACACCTTTAGCTTTATTTCGTCCCTACATGTCTACGTACTTACTTTAACATTGAGTTTGCCGTACACACCTCTCGGGCCTCTAAATAATGACCTTTCAAAGGAATATGGATGTAAACGAATCCAAATGAAGTGAATACTTGCCACTAAAAGGTATGTAGAATCAATTTCTAAAAACTGACACCCATTACTGAAATAGTCGGTGATGAATGCCTACATGACCCGTGTGGCTTGTACTATAGGTCTAATGATGAATTTTCACTCAGTCATTAGTGACGTATGAAAATAACGATACAATGTATTAATAATCCCCGTTTTCTAAATGAATTATATATGGTACACAATTTCATCGCACTCCTTTCTGCTTTATGTTCCCCTCCCCTCTCATGCATAAGGGACAAAATACGCAGAAATCTGGAGTGAGAGAGAAAAACAATTTGGGCTGGATGAAAGCCTTGAAACTTAACTTACACCAAGTAACCTACAAGAATATGGTTCGTCGTAACGGTCTGTGTACACCATCATTCAAATTTATCTACAGTGTTTATATAATCAAGATATAAAACCCATATATACGTTATTTAAACACATTCTCATCGCTGCAAGACATAAAAGCCATTGACAAAGTCGTTACACACATTTTCATTATGACAAGACTTAAAAACCCATCCCAAAGCAACCTCATATGGCAATACAGAAACAGACATCTCAAATGTATTACACGAATTCTCATCATGACAAGACCTGTCAACCAATCTCTAAAGTTATAACACGCATTCTCATCGTAACAAGATATGAAAAACCATCTCAATATTATTACATGCATTCTCATTATAGCAAGACATGAAAAACCATTTCAATGTTATTACACGCATTCTCATCGTAATAAGACATGAAAAACTATAACAATGTTATTACACGCATTCTCATCATAGCAAGACATGAAAAACCATCTCAATGTTATTACACGCATTCTCATCATAACAAGACATAAAAACCATCTCGTCATCATAATACTCTTCCTGCTTCAGATAGATTATCTGACCAATTCCCACTTTAACAAAAATAAAAAGTATTTTGTTTTCATTTTCCAAACTAAAAATTGAATTGAATATTGCTGACTCATGAAACCTACTATGCAACTAAACGGACACAATACTATGCAACTAAACGGACACATGATACTGTAACAAGATAACCGGGTTGGATTTCGGATTTATAACAGAACATTTTTGATGGTGATACAAATACAATGTTTATTGATGAATGATTTGAATGAGAAAAGAATTATGATTAATACGTGCGTGTGTAAGATCCAAATATTGCACAAAATTAACACAATCCGCACGAATCTAATAATGCAACATAAATGTGAATACAAATAAATGATCTTACACAGTAAAAGGACAAAGGTTAATGATTTACAGTAAATTCACACGACGAAAAGAATGTGTTTTACTCAAATAGTAAAAATGATGCATTTTACTCATATAGTAAAATGTATTCACTCAAATAGTGAAAAATGAGGTACTTTACTCAAATAGTAAAATGATGAAAACAAA